>JAJQOW010000014.1:3633751-3910743 GCA_037975125.1 Latrodectus hesperus
TTCAAAAAAGAATTATGATTAATATTTGTAATTTTTTGTTGTAAGTTTCATTGTCTTATTAATATTATGGTCATTCAAAAAATCATTTTTATTGAAATAGTAAATAGGAGTTTAGATTTTAATTTAACAGTATTAAGTGAAAAATTCTCTCTTCCCCATTATCATTTTTAAACTTCCATCATGTATGTTTTAAGTTAAAACCACTATTTATTTTGTAACATTTCCATAAGCCACCTAATGGACTTTTGCAAAAAAGTAATGAAATTTTTTAAAAGATATATCCTTGATATTAATTATAATCTAAGGTTTTGCAACCATGACGTTTATTTGCATCTGATAGACAAATATTTTCTGCAACCTGCATAATATTTACGTAGAATAGGATAAAATGAATGAGAATGTAATAAAAGTATCTATTGTACAGAATTAAACTTTTTTTAATCATAAAGTGGTTGTTTCTTTTGTTCCTGTTGAGATCTTTTCTACATAACTTTATCGCGATTCTCATTGGTTTAAAATATCCGTGACGTCAGATAACGTTTCATAGAAGTCTCATCGTATTAAGGCGTCGTTGTAGATCCGACTTGTCAAAGAATTTGTTGTCTGCCTTCAAATAATATTCTTCGAGCGGCAGCAAACAAGGCGAAGTTCACCATCGAATATTTGAGAATATATTGTCGAAGTTTATTTTGTTAAGAAAACGATTTCTTATCTAAGAAGCAAATCATCAGTTTGAGAAGCAATTTTCCATTGATTCAAGCATAAACACATTAACAACAGAGCAGCTGTAAAATCAAAATGAAAAAGACATGAAAACATCCCCTTAACTGTTAGATTAAATCGGCAAGGAAGATTTAACTTTTTAAAAATTACATTCATTAATAAAGTTCTAAATTAATAATTACAATATTTGTAAACAATTTCTTTTGAATCTTGTGACTATTGCTTTGCTTATGCCAACACTTAATTTTTCTGTATTTTTTCTTAATTTAGTTTGAACATTGACAGTTACTTAAAATTTATTTAACATAATTGGCGGTTCTAATTTTACTTAAATCGTGTAGAGGGTAGCTCAATAGCTAAAGTATGTTGGGATTTTTATATAACCCCTACTGCGTATTATTTCCATAATTTAAGAGATATATTCAACATCGCAATGGAAAAAAGTAGAAAGCTACCTAACCTCCAAATCGATAATGCATATTTGAAAAGTAGGAATGTAAATCCCATCTCCCATTGATCACAAGATTTTTTATAAAATGTAGAGTTTTCCAATTAAAAAAAACACATAGTGAGCATTATTAGATTTTTTTAAACTTATCTCCAGTTTTTTGTAAAATAAATTAATGTTAAAAGAAAACTAGTCCACCAAAAATTCAATTGAGCAATCGTTTGATATATTGTCCTTTGTCCTTATTCCAACAATTCGAGGATTTGATTTTTACCATGTAAAATGCATTTCTTTAAAGTACTTAATATTTGAAAAAGATCTCTTAAAAATTTCAATCTCTTAAAAAATTATTATTATTCTAGATAAATAGCTTTCATCAAATTCTTTCAGTTGCAGTTGTTGACAAATGTTTAATATTTTGAGAATATTTTACACACGGAGTGAAAAATACGCTTAAAAAGATTTCAACTTAAATAAACTTTAGAGAATAATTTAAAAGCTTCTGTACCTATAAATATTTTTAATGAACATATTTGATTGAATCTAAATATTAAGTTGAAATTATAAATGAATACATTCTACTAACACATTCGAAATGAGCATTTTAAATTATAGAATCTTGTCTAATTATCCACTGTGAGCAAAAAGTGACTTCAGAGAAACAACTAAACAAAGACACTAAAAATTCCTGAAATTAATGAATTTAAATACTTTGTAGAATTTGATTCCATTTTTCATCAAGAATATATAGTCTTATAATTCGAGGAACAAGATTATTATTTTAATAGCAAAATAGTAGAATAACAGAAACTACGTTGTTTAAGCAATGAGTTAATTATTTGTATTAAAATCATTGTAAAATATTAAACCACTTTAAATTTGCTTTATTTTAATTAATGAATTACTAATGCATATTAAAAACATTATAGATTCTTGATGATTTAATAATTAATAAAATTTTCAAATTTTCAAGTATGTGTAGTAAAAACTTACTTGTATGCCCGTAAAATTATATCGGTTAATCTTTATTAATTTATTTTATTGTAATACTAATTACTTTTTCCACATGCAAAAGTAATCTTTTTTAAATACTTTCAGTTTGCTTTATACTTATATATTAAGACAATTATAATAGGAAAAGATCTTTAAGTGAAAAAAATAACATCTATTTGATGAAGTAACTTCTTTGAAACATAACTCGAATAAAAACAATGAGAGTACAGTAATTCAACTTATTGATATATAAGGACATCTGGGGTGAAGAGATAAGGACATTTTACTATTAGAAAGAGAAAAAAACAATATTAAAAACAATTCTGTCCCATTCATGAAACTTTTAATATTTACTTACATTATTACCTTTAGATTCATACCTTTTGTCGGTAGCTTTGTCATACTGTGCTGCCACCTACTCATTTGTACACAAAATGTTACTTCATTCTCCATTTTTTAATCGTTTCCAAAACGCTGTTCATTCAGAAACTCAGCTGGAGGAAAAGGTAGAAATTGCTAAAAGTAAGGTCCACAGCATCAAAAATTTCTTCTTCAAATTGAACCAGTAGTTCTTAAACTACGGCAGTAGTATGAGGGGGTACAGAGATGTAAAAAAATCTGATTCTTTTTAAAATATTCTTTGCTTCTTGTTTTGAATGGCTTACTGTAAATTTGTTAAGATCTCAAGAAATTTCTTCGATGAGTCTCAAAGTAATGACTAGACAAATTCGTAGTACCCTTTCGGGGGAAAATATGAGGGCTTTAGAATAATATAACATATGAATTCTGAAAGTCGAACAATTTGTAACAAATATCTAATTATAGACGGTGAATTTTCTTTTTCAAATTGAACCAGTAGTTCTTAAACTACGGCAGTAGTATGAGGGGGTACAGAGATGTAAAAAAATCTGATTCTTTTTAAAATATTCTTTGCTTCTTGTTTTGAATGGCTTACTGTAAATTTGTTAAGATCTCAAGAAATTTCTTCGATGAGTCTCAAAGAAATGACTAGACAAATTCGTAGTACCCTTTCGGGGAAAATATGAGAGCTTTAGAATAAAATAACATATGAATTCTGAAAGTCGAACAATTTGCAACAAATATCTAATTATAGACGGTGAATTTTCTTTTTCATATTGAACCAGTAGTTCTTAAACTACGGCAGTAGTATGAGGGGGTACAGAGATGTAAAAAATCTGATTCTTTTTAAAATATTCTTTGCTTCTTGTTTTGAATGGCTTACTGTAAATTTGTTAAGATCTCAAGAAATTTCTTCGATGAGTCTCAAAGAAATGACTAGACAAATTCGTAGTACCCTTTCGGGGGAAAATATGAGAGCTTTAGAATAATATAACATATGAATTCTGAAAGTCGAACAATTTGCAACAAATATCTAATTATAGACGGTGAATTTTCTTTTTCAAATTGAACCAGTAGTTCTTAAACTATAGCAGTAGTATGAGAGAGGACAGAGTTGTAAAAAAATCTGATTCTTTTTAAAATATTCTTTGCTTTTTGTTTTTAATGGCTTACTGTAAATTTGCTAAAATCTCAAGAAATTTCTTCGATGAGTCTCAAAGTAATGACTAGACAAATTCGTGGTACCCTTTCGGGGGAAAATATGAGAGCTTTAGAATAATATAACATATGAATTCTGAAAGTCGAACAATTTGCAACAAATATCTAATTATAGACGGTGAATTTTCTTTTTCAAATTGAACCAGTAGTTCTTAAACTATAGCAGTAGTATGAGAGAGGACAGAGTTGTAAAAAAATCTGATTCTTTTTAAAATATTCTTTGCTTTTTGTTTTTAATGGCTTACTGTAAATTTGCTAAAATCTCAAGAAATTTCTTCGATGAGTCTCAAAGTAATGACTAGACAAATTCGTGGTACCCTTTCGGGGGAAAATATGAGAGCTTTAGAATAATATAACATATGAATTCTGAAAGTCGAACAATTTGCAACAAAAATATCTAATTATAGACGGTGTACAAATAGCGAAAAGAAGGAAGCTTCATTCGTGTAAGATAAATTCTTTTTTTAATAAATGAGTTTTTGTTTTTACAAATAAGTATTCTTTACTACTTCCGTGATACTAATGGTTGGATTTATTGCATATTCTTGACTCTGTAATAAGGGAACAGCAATGCTGTGAAATATTTAGCAATCTACTTCTCCCATCACCTTAACTACTTAAAATAAGTTGTGGAAGTTATGTTTATAAATATAGTTCATAAGAATGTTTATTTATTCCTAAGAAATTAGTTTCAAAGCATTACTAGTAATTCACATTGTAGAGCGTTAAGTTAATACTTAGAAGCATTATTTTAATACAACATAAAAATCAAAAAATAGATAAAAATTAAAATTAATATTTTAAATGCAATTTTTGTTTTTTATTACCAATAATTAATTATAAAATATTTTCCCAAAGATACTAAACTCTAATTTAAGCTGAAATATAAAAACTGGTTTCATATTAACTATTGAGTATATATAACAATCAATGTAATTTTGTGACATAATATAAATTTTAATATATATATTGCTAACTATTAACAATTATCATCACATTATGAAGAAACCTAACTGTTGAAACATCTTAATTATTATCTTTATAAAAATGTACCATTTAGTTACTATGCCTTCTTTAAACCTTCTCATAATATTACTCTAGCAATGCAGTATTCTCTTCAAATCCTTCGTCAGAAATGTAGTTCATTCAGTCTGTAAATTCATTCATACATATGACATGCATGCGAATATGTTTTATTCAATATTATACATGTATTACGGATTCAAATGAACAAAATCATTTGAATGCGTAATACGTGTAGTCAATCGAAAGGAATAATAATCAGTAAAATAGTTGATGTGAGGTTTTATAAAAGATTAATCAAGTGTTCAAGAGATTATTTTATAATATACGAATCGATTGTTTTATTATTTAATACGCTTGGTTAATAATTAAATATTAAATATATTTAATATCACGAAATTTCCTAAAATTTAGAGAAAAAATCTAAAAGTTAAATAAAAGATATCAAACATAAGAAATTGAAAAAAATATTATTTTTTAATATATAGTTATTTAACTCATACTATAAAAATTTTTAATATTTACAAATAATCTTTCTAATGAACAATCTAAACTTTATATACAAACAACTTATTAAAAGAGAAACCTGACTAAAAAGAAATTGACTTGCCATTAAATAATTATGGCTCTTTTGCAACCTCAAAAACATTCTGAGAATAATTGGGGAAATTATAATTTTGGGAAGTGATTTTTGCTGCTTGCTTTATTAAAATTGCTATATTCTCGAAATTAATTATTAAAAGTAGAGTTTCATTTTTGGAAAAATGAAAATGGGACCAAGTCTAAATCTGAAGCTAGAAGCCTATATTTTATATTTCATGCTTATTTGATAGCTGTTGCAGAATAGCTTGATGTATTATCGTCTTGAATAATATATTTATCACTAAGATGAATCAATTTTAATGAGTGACATAATCTTTGTCTTTCAATGGAAATGTTCAGAGTTTGATATTTAATAGTTTATTCATGATGGCCTTATAATATGCATTGTCTGACAATGCAAGATAAATGAATTAACATTGAGCAATACTACAATCGTCGGAGAAATACATTCTTGATCAATGTTGTCAAATTATTCAAATGTGCCAAAATTTACTTATTTTCCTATCTCTTTCAGATATTTAATATTTAGATGAAAATCTTGATTTATCATCGAAAGCAATTTTTTCTAGCTTAAAAGAATTTACATACATTGTTCTATTTTTTGAATTTCTGTCAAAGAATGAAATATGAATCTTTTAATCATTGTTTATGAATTATAAATCTCATATTAAGTAGATATGCAATCTGATAGAAAGAGGCTTTATCCTAAACAATTTCGTTATACTACAATTTGAACAGAAATATAGCATTGATTCATTCATACATTTTTAATATTTTATTGTTAAAATATTTCTTGAATACATATTTATAAATCTTTAAATTACATCTTTTGATTATATTACGGCAAGAATAAATTTATTAGTCTTCTAACTTTTTAATATTATATCTTATACTAGTATATTTTCATGAAACTAATTGAAATTCATTTCATGACAATACATTGAAATATGACATGACAATATAATATTTTTGTAGAAAATTTATCAAACTTTTTAAGCCATTAAGTACATAGAATAAATCATTCTAATTCATTTTCTATATTATAAAAGTATAATATAGTCTAATAAAATAATGTAATTATAAAGAGCTTTAAGAAAGATGAAAAATTCAGCAAATGTTTTTCTTGTTCCTAATAAAACAATCTTATACTACTGAGCGTTGTGGTACATTAAAGTGCATTTTTATGTAGTATTATGCATTTGTAATGCTACGAACTGAAAATATCTCCCAATAAAGGATTTTTATCTCCTTTATATTTCTGCGCTAATTTAGAACTTATTATATAATCAAACTTAAAATAAATGCGATTTCAATGATGAAGCAGAAAATAATTTTAAAAAATTTATTTAAGTAGTAGAAATAATATTTTTTATCCCAGATTACTTTAAATAAAATTTATAAAATAACATTTTCTAGTATTTTATAATAAAAAAATATCGTAAGAACGCGTGCGTTTTATCAACTTAAATCTTTTTTTGATTTAAAAAAACAAATTTTGCAACTACTTTCCACAAGGATTTTAAATTTATGGTTGATATATTTGATATGAATTAAATGGCAAAATATATTAACATCACAAATATAGTTTAATCTCAATTTTTTAATATCAGCATACTTGTTTTTACTATTTTCCCAAATATTTGAAAGAGTCATTTAAGTGTTAAAATAAATAGGTTCTATTTTATGCTTAATCATTTTGACATTTGTTGAAAATGTTTTAAACAAAGTTTCAACATCACTAATCTAATTTTACATTTGGTTTTCAGTGTTGACAAAGGTTTGGACAAAGTGTTGATAAATAGAAGGTGACATAGGAATTAAGAGATAAAATCAATCTTGCCAGAGTTTTAAGAATAATTTTTAGAAAGCACAATCTTGATTTTTGGAAGCTTATATTTCCAAAGCCTTAATGTGTTTACTCTAAGAGGAATAAAATGGGAAATAGCTTTTGGTCGGCTGGTAAGGAAAAATTCTTTATTTTTTTTGCCGACAGAACAACGAATGTTTCGAGATATCAATATTTGAGTTTCTGTCGACATTGTGTATTCAATGTCTGAATTACTCTTCTTTTTCCTGACGAAGAAAGAAATCGAACATCTTAACACCTTTCATTTTGTTTCTCATTTTGCGCCATTTTTCTCTTGTAGCGATGCTGGAAGCAGATTCTGCAAAATGTTTTGTTGGGTATTAAACACTTTTTTTAATTTCTTCTTACTGAATTCAATTTTCAATTCTTTTCATTACATAAACTTACCATAAATTAAACTTACATTAAATGTTTTAAATTGTTGCCTAGTGGATCAGTCATGTAATAAATATTTAAAAAGAAATATATTTAACGGAAAATTAAATAGTAAATCCCAATTCAGAAACAATTTAAAGAATATCATTATTAAGCTTAGAGAATCATTATTAATTTAAGACTATCATTAAAAGAATTAGAGAATTAAGCTTGTTTACTTTTTAAATAAATAACTGTTCAACGCCTAAATAAGTATAACACAACGTATGTAAATATTCTCTAAATATTTCCGAAACTAGAGATTTAACAATATTTTTATTCTCAAAGGATATTTGATGTAACAAATAGTTTATCTCCTTATTTTAACTATTATGATTAAGCAATTTTTCAAAGTGTATATTTTTAATTTTATGAAAGTATTTGATTGAATATTTAATAACAAATACATTTTGCATTTATCATAAATTTAAAAATGAGTAAACTATCCTGGAAACTCATCATTATATAAACGAATTAAAGGATTAGTAAACTAACATAAATTTCAATTTATAATTTTAACTTAATATTTAGATTCAATTAAATGTGTTCATTAAAAATATTTAAATACAAAAAGTTTACAAATTATTCTCTATTAAAAGATATTTAAGTTGCAACTTGTTTAAGCACATTTTTCACTCCGTGTTAAAATATTCTCAAAATATTAAATCTTTATCACCAACTGCTGATATCTATTTATCTACATATTAATAAATTTTTAAGAGATTGCAAAATATTCTTTTCAATTATTAAATACTTGAAATAAATATACGTATTTCCATAATCATTATTTATATTATTTTTTATGTATTAAAATGATCATATAATTTTTTATAAGAAAAATTAAGATAAAACTTGCTAAGTTTGATAAAGTAAGATGTGTGTATGATAATAAGGAAAATTAAAAAGAAAACTTCCATAATATTTTATAATAGTTATAACTTCGGATAAGGAAGAAATGCAACGTGAATATAGACTAAAATCTCATGGAAACAATAAACACAGATTTCTGGAAGAATTGGAAATAAATACATCACAAATTTATGTATTATTTATTATCTTCTTATACTTTTTAAAAGAATTAAAAGTAAAGTCAATTACCTAGTTTGTGCTTCACTTTTTATGCAGTAAATATAATTAATTAATGATAATATGGAAGCCCGGTGGCTTTGTGGCAGCGTTTTTCGCTCCTAAGGCACAGGTCCGAGGTTTGATTCTCGGGTTGGGCAAGGTCGACTCAGCCTTTCATCCCTTCAGTGTGTCGATAAACTGAGTACCAAACATGCTTAGAATCTAAACATTTGGGGTCTAACGTTAGACTGACCACCTAACTGGGACATATGTTTCATACACCTGGGCCCTCGGTCAGGAAAAGTTATGGGCACAGTAGGCCTTTGGCCCACATGGGCTGTCGTTCCACGAGAGTTTTTGATAATACGAAAACAAAGCGTATTCTCAGAACTCATTACATGTATATGTGTGGAAACTCACTAACTGGAGATTATTGAGAGAATATCGTATATAGACTTTTTGAAACACCATAATATTCTTTGTTCAAACAGAACTGTTAAACGTCAAAATAGTTATGAATTAAATAAAATGTAAAATTACACAAAAGTTATTACAAAGCTGATAAAGGCTATTACCCAGTTCATAAAAACGGAGAGAAAAATTATTGTGATAAAATAAATTCATTAATTTAAATAGAAACTGTGCGCTGATAAACAGGAAAACTAAAATGAAGACTCTTATTTTATTCAATAATGTAAGAGATAAATTATCTTAAGTAATTAAATATATCTATCTATCTATCTATCTATCTATATATATATATATATATATATATATATATATATATATATATATATATATATATATATATATATATATATATATATATATATATATATATATATATATATATATATATATATATATATATATATATATATATATATATATATATATATATATATATAATATGTATGTAATGTATGTAGTGTATTCTTTGGTTATCTCTTTGACTTGATGAAATTAAGAAGGATTATTAAAGAGGCAGATTTTCAATAATAAGTTTTATTATATAGATACACAATTTCTTTGTATGAAGACCAACCATATCATCTATAACACGTCTGCTGGATGAGAGAGCTCAACCAAAAGAAAGACTCGAGGAAACTTAACCCTTTCAGAAGGGTACAGCATACTGGTTACACATTCACTGAAAATTGCGGCGCGAATTGACATCATTGATCAGTTCTTCTCAGCTCTTCAGATTCTTAAACCATTTTTGGTAATGCACATTTTGAAATTCTACTACATGGCTGGTATAACTCATACAATTATTAAAAGGGGCCATATATACAATAAAAAGGTACACAGATTACAGGATTCAAAAAAACAAATATCTATATCTATCTATCTATCTATCTATCTATCTATCTATCTATCTATATATATATATATATATATATATATATATATATATATATATATATATATATATATATATATATATATGATATGATATATATATATAGATAGATATATATAGTATATGTATATGATATATATAGTATAGATATATTTCATAGATCCAAAACGCTTACCAGGTACCATTATATATAATAAATAACTATGAACAATAATGAAATAAATAAATATATAAGGAGAAATATTGAATTAAATCAAAAATAATTTCAAATGATGTTTCCTAAAGTAGAAAGATATATAAAGATTTCATATGAAAATTTGTTTTAGTTATAAATATTTCTATATGAATTACCCATTATTCCACATATTCAGTTTTAAAGAAATATTCATTTTTTAATATTTTTCCATTGATCTAAAATACATATAAATATTTAAGTATGTTTTTATAAGAATATGTTTCATTCAATATTATTTATTGAACTGCATGTTTCAATAGCAAAACTATTTAATTTATTGACGTAAATTAGTTGAATAATGTTTCGATATTTTAAATCAATTTTATGTATTTCTCGATATCCGAACGGCAAAATTTATGTCATTCCTGTCAGTTCTCGCAGTGTAAAAACTTAATTATTTTTAAAACTCTTTTATTTTACTTATATTTGAAAACATTTAAATATTAGATATTTCTTCTTCATTCTTGAAAATAAAGAGCAAAACCAATGATAGCGATGATTTATCCTGAATTTGTATACTTTAGAACTTTGTGTTACTTTAGAACTTTAGAACTAAAGTGTTACAAAGTTCAGTATCAATAACCAATAACAAGCTACAAAAACATTTTTAATTTTTAAATTTTAGCTACGAATGCGTACGTAACACACTTTGAAAAGGTGTATTTAATGCTCTAAATTAACTATTGAACTTTTCCGTTTGGACCTTTGGTGGTAATTTTGTATCTGCAAACATGGCTGTTTAATTATTAATATATGCTAACATAAATCCTTACTTTTCAAACTGAAAATTACATTGTGAATTTAAAATATTTTTTCGTAATATTTTATATTAAGAATTATTTATTTTATTTACATTTGATAAAAAATCACCAAACATTTCGGTAATATATTAATCTTTAAAGCTTTAAGTAAATAACACGTATTTATAATTTTTACCTATGTAATTTATCAACCTTTATTAAAGTTTCTTACAATTTTAAATTACATATTGCTAATGCAAATGAACACTATTTAATGTGGTTATAATCCAGACTGCAGGCAATTTACAAATATATCAACCCCAGTACATAAGACCCTACATACTAAGTCATTTAAAAAACTTAATGAAAGGCTCGTATAAAATAGTTTGAGGAATTCCCTCTAGAATCATATAAAAAATAATAGCTAAACTCTAACAAGTACAGTTCAAGTGAACGTAACAAATACAGTACACGATATCCTACATGCTATGTAATTTAGAAAAACTGAATGAAAGACTCGTATAAAATCTAACAAGTACAGTTCATGAACGTAACAAATATAGTACACGATATCCTACATGCTATGCAATTTAAAAAATCTGAATGAAAGGCTCGTATAAAATAGTTTGATGAATTTTCTCTTGAATCATATAAAAAAATAATAGGTAAACTCTATCAAGTACAGTTCAAGTGAACGTAACAAATACAGTACACGATATCCTACATGCTATGTAATTTAGAAAAACTGAATGAAAGACTCGTATAAAATAGGTCCAGTAATTCTCTCTAGAATCATATAAAAATAATTGCTAAACTCTAACAAGTACAGTTCAAGTGAACGTAACAAATACAGTACACGATATCCTACATGCTATGCAATTTAGAAAATCTGAATGAAAGACTCGTATAAAATTAGGTTGATGAATTCTCTCTAGAATCATATAAAATAATTGCTAAACTCTAACAAGTACAGTTCAAGTGAACGTAACAAGTACAGTACATGATATCCTACATGCTATGCAATTTAGAAAATCTGAATGAGACTCGTATAAAATAGGTTGAGGAATTCTCTCTAGACTTATATAAAAATAATTGCTAAACTCTAACAAGTACAGTTCAAGTGAACGTAACAAGTACAGTACATGATATCCTACATGCTATGCAATTTAGAAAATCTGAATGAGACTCGTATAAAATAGGTTGAGGAATTCTCTCTAGAATCATATAAAATAATTGCTAAACTCTAACAAGTACAGTTCAAGTGAACGTAACAAGTACAGTACATGATATCCTACATGCTATGCAATTTAGAAAATCTGAATGAGACTCGTATAAAATAGGTTGAGGAATTCTCTCTAGACTTATATAAAAATAATTGCTAAACTCTAACAAGTACAGTTCAAGTGAACGTAACAAATACAGTACACGATATCCTACATGCTATGTAATTTAGAAAATCTGAATGAGACTCGTATAAAATAGGTTGAGGAATTCTCTCTAGAATCATATAAAATAATTGCTAAACTCTAACAAGTACAGTTCAAGTGAACGTAACAAGTACAGTACATGATATCCTACATGCTATGCAATTTAGAAAATCTGAATGAGACTCGTATAAAATAGGTTGAGGAATTCTCTCTAGAATCATATAAAATAATTGCTAAACTCTAACAAGTACAGTTCAAGTGAACGTAACAAGTACAGTACATGATATCCTACATGCTATGCAATTTAGAAAATCTGAATGAGACTCGTATAAAATAGGTTGAGGAATTCTCTCTAGACTTATATAAAAATAATTGCTAAACTCTAACAAGTACAGTTCAAGTGAACGTAACAAATACAGTACACGATATCCTACATGCTATGTAATTTAGAAAATCTGAATGAGACTCGTATAAAATAGGTTGAGGAATTCTCTCTAGAATCATATAAAATAATTGCTAAACTCTAACAAGTACAGTTCAAGTGAACGTAACAAGTACAGTACACGATATCCTACATGCTATGCAATTTAGAAAATCTGAATGAGACTCGTATAAAATATGTTGAGGAATTCTCTCTAGAATCATATAAAATAATTGCTAAACTCTAACAAGTACAGTTCAAGTGAACGTAACAAGTACAGTACACGATATCCTACATGCTATGCAATTTAGAAAATCTGAATGAGACTCGTATAAAATAGGTTGAGGAATTCTCTCTAGAATCATATAAAATAATTGCTAAACTCTAACAAGTACAGTTCAAGTGAACGTAACAAGTACAGTACATGATATCCTACATGCTATGCAATTTAGAAAATCTGAATGAGACTCGTATAAAATAGGTTGAGAAATTCTCTCTAGACTCATATAAAAATAATTGCTAAACTCTAACAAGTACAGTTCAAGTGAACGTAACAAATACAGTACACGATATCCTACATGCTATGCAATTTAGAAAATCTGAATGAAAGACTCGTATAAAATAGGTCCAGAAATTCTCTCCAGAATCATATAAAAAATAATTGCTAAACTCTAACAAGTACAGTTCCAGTGAACGTAACAAATACAGTACACGATATCTTACATGCTATGCAATTTATGAAAAACTGAATGAAATGCTCGTATAAAATAAGTTAAGGAATTTTGATTGTTAATGTATGAATATATTCTAAAATATCATTATAAAGCTTATGCATAAAATTTCTGCAAATTCTTCATTTTACTTCCATTTCTAGAGTATTTATGATACATTTAATACACGAGGTATTTTGATAGCAAATGCAATATAAATATGACCAGTCATGCAGAAAAAAAATTCTTATTGCTAAGCTTAATTTGAAAATATAACACTCTAATTTTATATGGGAAAATTAATTATTTTTCTTTTGTAAACACTGCAATCTCATCGCAGTAATAAAAGATGCAATAATAATTATACTTCGTTAAATTGCTATCGATGGAAGAAAGGTTTTGGTAGCAGGAAAAACTTTCCTTACAGTGTTTGGCAGGAAAGCCAACCATTGGCGACGTTCTCTCGGAGTTGCTAAGCAACCCTGTAGGACAAGCTGCGCGCTCTCCGGTAGCGGTCCGTCAAAAGGGGTTCGGCGAGAAGAGCCGGAGCAGAAGAGAAACCGAGCGTGCATCAACCAGCAAGCCCCGAGCAGGTGTGCAGACCTTTCGTCTGTGTGTCTGTCTATCCCCACCTCCTCCACCATACCCTCCAGATAATGTAGATGCTGATCCTCGAGTAAAAACAACGTAAGTTACCCTTACCTCATTTTATTAATTTATTTTTTTTGGCAAACTTCTCGTCCGGGTGACCTACTTTTGCCCTCTCGCAAAGAGGGTAGAAACTTCCGAAAGTCGTCCGGCCCGCAACTTTTGAGCAACTTTTGTCCGAAGAAAGTTTTGAAAAAGTTACTCGGAAAGTTCTTGCTTTTCCGCTGAAATTAATTCAGATTCAAAAGTAAGGAGATTTTGAATCTGAACATTATTTAAAGACGAAAAAAGTTTATCAGCAGCGAGTTTGACGATTAAGTGATTTCGCAAAAACGGGAAATGCGTAGTAAGTGAAAACTGATGTTAGCGTTCTGCGCACTGCACCAAATATTCTCCAGTTTTGGCACTCGGTGAATCTTTATTACCAAATTTTTCTTAAACTGTAATATAATTCTTATTATAATTTTTAATTTTATTTATAAATATAAAATAAAATCAACATTTAAGACTTTTCATTTTATTATTCCGAGGAAAGTTGAATCATTGATTTAAAGATTTTCGTTGCGCAAATGATTATTAATCCGGATTTGCAATGAATATTTATTCATGATGATGTTTATTTTTATACAAAAAATGTTTTCAAAATACATCAAATATTCAAAACTAAAATATTATTTTTGAACATTAATTCAAATAACTTTACATTCTCTGCGTGAAATCATCGTAAACTGCATATTTTTTTTACTGATAATCGTCATTTTCTTAAAATTTGCGTTAAAATATTAGCTTAATTTGTATTTAATTATATATGGCTATAATAATTATTACTAATTGTATAAACATTTTACGAAACAGTAGAAACGAATTATTCATCCACTTAAGCCATAGCAATGACTGAATATTTATAAAAGAACATTTTCAAAAAATGAGAGTACTCCATTTTTAGTAATATATAATTTAGTATGTGTGTAATTATTTACTTAATTTCCGATAACGTACGCAAAATTAACATCAATTTAAATAATTTTACTGTATATCTTTGTCTCATTTTTTTAAAATTGTTAAAATGATCCCTTAAATTACATAATTAAATTCGTTTCTAGCTTGTGCATTAAAAAATAATTTTTAAACTTTATTTCACTCGTTATGCTTCTTTAAACATGAGCGATTTTCTTAAAATTATATATATAAACATTTATCATATAAATTTAATCTATATAAAATGATATTTAAATCATATAACCCTCGATTCAAAATAATCATAAAATATTTTTTTATAAATACATTTCTTCATTATCTTACATTTTTATCACTTTAATCTACAATGTAAATGCTACGCAACACATAGATATCGATATTTTTACAGCAATAGAATTATATAGACAAATCATGTAATTAATTTAAAAAAATAAACATGATTTATAAAAATGAGAAAATTGCTAAAAGTAATGTAATTTCTTTTCCATAATAAAGGAAAATGTTGGCTTTTCTATCACACAAATGACAGTTAATAATTTGAATCTACACGTTATATCAATATCAAACTAAGAGATCTCTCAAGAAAAATTAAAAATAGTAATAAAAGCTGTATTGCAACTATAAAATCTAACAATGAAATTTAAACATTTCTCTATAGAAATGGGAAAATGCTACATATTAACTAAGCATATGTAAATGATATCGATAAGTTATATATTGGAATCTTGTTGAATGTTTAAAAGCTCATTACCATAAGGATAAGAAGACGTATTTAAATAACAATTTTTTAAAATTATTCTCCTATTATAGTTTTATAACCTCACAGTATTTTGCTGATTGCGTCAAAACTTTATTCTACCAAACTATTATAAGAAAAATTTATTGATTCGTAAATCAGTTAATAGATAAATTTTAATTATTAAAAATAAATGTTAAAATTAAGAAAGCAAAAATTCTATAATTTATTTGGATATATTTTCGAATGTTTAATCTTGTTTGAATAGGAAGTTAAGAAATTGTGTTTTTAAATTCAAAATTGAAGAATTCTGGATTTTTCCTTCATATATATGTAAAATGCTATAAGACAGAAATCAAAGATTTTTGAAGTATAAAAGACATTATTTTCTTGTACGACAGTAAATATGTTTTGCAAGGTAGAATGGAAAGCAAATGCTTCAAAAATTAATATAATTTTCAATTTGATACACAGTTCTCAGTTTATTATCTTCACTATCTTCACAAATGTGAAAAAAAAAACATATTATATGCAACAAAAAAATTCGAAAATACTTCCTTACTGTAGAAAAACATATTTTCATTGTAAAATACAATTACTAAGGTGATATTAATTGTTTGTAATGAAATTTCCAAAATAGATGAGAGAAAATAATTTAAATTGTTCGTTTAGTGTAATATTTTATTTTGATTATATTTCATTTTGAAAATAGCTCTAGAAATTTTCATATATTTTGAGTCGAATATGAGAATTATGTAGAACTGTCTTTTATAGAAAACTGAGAAATGTTCATGCGAAAATAGCATTTTAAGAAACATTCAATTAATTCTTATTTTTATGCGTATATTATAAATACTTCTACAAAGTCTGTGTAGTTAAAAAAAATCAGTCATCTAAAGAATCACAAAAAATTAGATTGCTATGATTGCTAACGATAAATATATATTATTAAAATTTATATATAATTTTAATTTAAAGAATCATATTAATACTGTCAATTTTAGACGTATAAGCGCATTAAATTATTGAGAAAATAAGGAAAAGAAATATCTTATTTAACAAATGATATATTTCAAATCTATCCTAGTAAGAAATAACAGAAACGCATATTCATTAGAACTTTAACAACGACAAAGAAAAAGACTGAAATAATAGCCTACACACCATAAGTCGGTACTTCTTCGCACTATTTCTCAATTTGTCAATTGAAATAGAAACCATATCATAATGAAACATTTATGAAAACTCATAATAACATATGTTATTTTACGTGAATTTAATCAACCATAAACAATTCTCATTTAACAATTAATTTTTCATAAAGTTATTAACTAATTTTTCCTTTTCAAAGTGGTGTACGTATATTTTCCCCTACCTAATATAATAACTCACCACTCGATAATTCCGGAAAAGAACTGATAAAACAACAGCTTTCAGAGAAAATTCGATTTTTATTATCAACATAGTTCTCTTCAATGATGATATATATTCCTTCCTTCATTTCTCTAACATTCGATTCTTTTTTAGTAAATCGATTTACATTTGACCTCAATTTTTATAAATTTGGAAATCTCAAAAAAGAGATTTCCAAAATTATATTAAAATATAATTTTGGAAATATCTTTTTTCATTAGACCTGAATCCCTTTCCTTAAGGCAATACTTTTAAGTACGCAAACATAATATAGTTTCTAAGAAAAATATGGAGATGAGTCACAAGTTCATAAGTACAATTCATTTATTTTTGCCTCTATTTTCCGCGACTTGTGAAACAGATCACAGTTTTGGGAATAAATAACATTTTATTCTGCATTTAAGGTTCATTTTTCCTTAACTGTTTTCAAATTCCTAGTCAATAGAGAATATTTTGTGGCATTCACTATTAAATAATTTACTACTAATGGCATTCATTGTTAATACATTTTCTCAAAGTAATCTGTAAATAAAATATCCTGAGCGTCCTAAGATGCTGATCCCAAAAACTACCAGCTACTATTATTCTTTTTAGTCGCTTTTAGAGAACTTTAATGGTTGTCATCCATTCCGGTGATTACATATTTGACCTGGAATTGAAGTAATAGAGAAGTACGTCTTTCATTCATTGTCACATACCACCACATAATATCTTTTAACTGCTAAAAAGCTAAGATCCAAACTGCTAAAAAGCACTTCGCATCGTACGTATTGTTGCTTTTGACAGTTAATATTTAGAAAGTGGTGCCCGAATTTAAGTTTCTCGTGGACAAATAGTCGTTAGAAATTTCGAACACATCTACCTTTTGATTTCTTAGAAGCATTAGTTACCTTATTTAAATTCAATTTGTGTTCGAATGATAAAAGTTCCGTATGTTTTTCTGTCTGATTTCGTTTCTGGAACAACTGATGAATTTGAGAGTTCAGAGAATTGACAAATAGGAGCATTTTGTACCATCCATTTTTGTATGGCCATGTTTAAAATCAGAAAACTAATCGTCTGCTGTTTGCTTTAATGGAGCGCCGAGTCCATAAAAACACTTTTAAAACTTTCGCTTTGCTTATTGTTTTCCATTAAAAAGTCAATTTTTGATCAACACATAAGGTTTAAATTTCAAAAGCAACATCATTTAAATTACTGTAAATAAAAAATGTACGTCAAATAGTTAAGAAACTTAGAGATGTGCCATTTGAAGATAAATATTAGCAAAAAGTATTCTTGATTTTGTGCATATTGACAGTATTTATATGTATGTCATCCAACAAACTTAATAAACAGCGTATTAGATTACTTAAGTTCATGAAACTAAGAAAATAAATATAATACTCCGTTATTTAAAGTTTGTACTTAAAATGAAAAGATAAACTTCTTTAAATTTTCATACCGTTATGCCAATATTTTTTGCAATATATATTTGAATCTTCATCTATTATATTAAAACAGATAAACTGAAATTACTTGTTCAATCATCTTAAATCAATAAGAAATCATTCTTCTTATGGCCAGCCGTGATTCGAAAGGGATATTTAAATCAAACTTGCCATACCATTCATTGCTTTACGATCAGAATCTATTTTTGTTCTGCCAAAATCTTTAACTTTTTAAACACTATACGAAACATAAGGGATGAAAATAATTGTTAAAAACAAATATATGACATTTTATTCGCCTATATATCTTAGTTTTTAGTTCAAATATTTTATTGTTAATATTATAAAATTTATTAAAAATTATTAAAAAATAAATATTTTAAGTTAATATTATATTTGCAAAAATGTAAATTTAAAAATATATAAAAAATAAAAATAATGAGTCTACTTATATACGCATGTTAATATTTTTAGTTAAGATGTCCTATACCTGCTAATCCATAATGCTTTAGTCTTAAAAACCCCAAATATTAAATTGAAAACCATGCATACACCAACAATTGCCATTGCTGATAAAGATTCATACTATCTCTTGTTCAATACAATGTGTTCCTCTGCCATCAAAACAAGTTTCTACATATCTATATCTATAAATTATTTAAGGAATCTAAAAATCCGATAAGAGCACATTTTTCTAATCATATATTTAAAAAAACATTCTTAAAAAATGTGCAGAAAGAAAAAAATGTGGAAATAAATCCTATTTGACAACCTAGTTTCAGGAAACCATCACAGCAGATAACAAAAATAGCAGTAATCCTATTAGTGCTAAAGTTTTTGTGAAAAATGTTAACTGTATTAAAGATAAAATCCAATGTTTTATCAAATGTGATTAGAATGCATCGTGCATCTTCTTTTAAAATATTAACCTTGCGTAACAAATTTTTGAATTTTAATGTAAACAAAAGAAAAATTATTATTAGTTAAAATTGCGTTACAAATGAATTTTCTTAATTTATTTCTAAACACTATTACAGTTGTTTCCTTGGTAATAATGTATTGAATTAATTTTAAATGTTATTTCTATTCTTTGATAAATATATAAAATATATAATTTTTTTAATCAATTGAAATAACATGTACGGTAACAGTTTACACATTTCACGTTTATTATTATTTCTTTTAAAACATTTACGTATGTACTCTGCATTCAGATGCATGAAAAATAAAAATAATAAAATAGTTATTTTCTACAATAATGTAGCACTTTATAGCAAATATATTCATTACTTAAGATGCTGCAACGAATGAATCTGCATTAAGTGTTTCCATTGAAAAATTAAATTGAAAATCTAAGAATGTATTAATATTACATGATTGATTCCATATATTAGCATTCTATAAAATATATAAAAGAAGAATATATACATATATATATATATATATATATATATATATATATATATATATATATATATATATATATATATATATATATATATATATATATATATATATATATATATATATATATATATATATATATAGAAGATATAATATGAAGAAATAATATGCCAAAGTATATATAATTCTGTAGAGAGTGTATAGGGATTAACTTCCGACGTATAGATTCTAATTTTGCTTCCCCACATCCTCTGCTGTTATAATAGCAATATAGATGTAAAAAACTTCAAAAATTATATTCTATAATACAAGGGCTTCTGTAATGGAAAACTGTTTGAATTACTAATTAAGAATATAAGCGGTATCTTATCAATCAGCTTTCCCATTAAAATTGAAAATGTCGATATTTCTGTACTCATAAATGTCAAGCATTTTTTCGTCAATATTGCGTAAAGATTTTCACAACAGAAGAGTTCGTGTTTGACTTATGATTCATTTAAAGGCACTCACGCAAACTTCCGTGACCATTCTAAACTTGCAAATGAGTTTATTTGCATTCCTGGGTTGCTCTGCATGGACTGCACTCACCGGGTGCAGCTCCCTCTTCGAGAAAATTAGGAACTTGCATTTTCAAGCAGAATGATTGGTTAAAAGAAGAGCTAATGTCTACTTACGTAATAAAGAACCCAAAATCGACCAGAGTTTGACTGCAAAAATAATTATGAACTCATTCTTTGCAATTTATGACTTTGACAAGATTAAAGCAATTTATGTGACTTTGCTGAGAGTTTGATTTTTTTCCTAATAACAGAGCAACTATTGTTCTTACAGAATAATTAGATCTTAAATTTTCATTATAATGGTTTTACATTTATTAATGGTTATAGGTAACATCATGCATACGCAACTAAATAATAATATTTAAATTTTAGAAATTTACTTATTGGATCTAATAATAACTGTACAGATACATATAGAATAACTCTATTGCAGCATATAAAAATGTATATAATTTATTATTAATAATAATAATTTTTAACATAACATATTAGTTTCAAATATCAATGCTATTTAAATAATTGATTTAGTACCAAGGTAATCTTAACGGAAATATATTTAAGTGTATTGTCTTTTATTCAAATTTGTTATATACATTATTGTTTATTAAGTGCTTCAACAATTTCATAGATAAAGAAAAACAGAAAAAATGTTTGCTTGGCTAATTTACATCAAAGCGTTTAAAGGTAGCAGGGTTTACAGAGTTGTTTTAATATTCTCCACTATTAGTTGTATATTTTAGACATTTTATTATTTCTACAGCGTTGAAAATCATTTTTGATATTAATTGAACTTTAATAGAAAATAATTAAGTATAATTCCTATCTTTTTCCCACTACAATGAAAAATACTTCTTTGCAGAATTATATGAAATATTACTTAAACAATTAAGCAGTATAAATGATTTGTACTCATTTTTATCTTTTTCAAAATCTAATCATATGCATAATTTTTAATATAATGATGAAAACATGGCTTCATTTTCATGTATAGTTAAAAATGTCAATTTTGTTAAATCTAATAGAAAATTAAGCATCAAAATGATTAAATATATCGTGTATCAGATTAATAGCAATACTATGAGAATGAATTATGATTTTTGAAATGCTTTATATGTCTTATGTTGGATATTTTGTCTTAAATTAAAACTCAGTTAATATTTTCAGAAAAACAATTGCATCTGGTTTGCATTATAATGGTACATTTGTGTATCATTTGCAGTCAAAGTCTAATAGGTAATTTGAATGGAATAAACTTTATATTCTTAATAAATTGTTTTCCCCATTGCTAATTCCCAAAGCAAATAAACTATTTGTATTTTGTGTATCTAACACCCCTATCTTTCAGAGCTAAATCTCTACACCAAGCATTACTACAATAAATATCCACGACACAAATAACCTCCTTCAATTGCCAATCCCCCTAAAGGGCATTTAAGCCACGGAGATTAATCCCTAATGTGGTAGTTTATCACACACAATCTTCTGACTAACTTTCTTAAACCTATTTTGAAATCTTTTGCTGCTGTTGATTTCCAGATCAGGATTTAGCCTGCATTTAAACCTTTTAGTCTCAAGACAAATAGAGATGATTCTACTTCTGGTGAATGCTTCGCTCCTTGTATCTTTGTGGAAGGCTTTATCGCGCTAAACTGGATTAAAGGAGTTTGAGGGATCGGATTTAGTGAGGATTAGAAACGCGCTAGTTGCTGATATTTGTCTTACTAAGAATAATATTTTGATTTGTGTTTCAGAAGATTATATTTTGAAACTTTAATTAAATCTCTTATAAAATAATATTTTATAAGAGATTTAATCAGAGAAAACTAAATAAAATGATATTAGGAAGAAACACATATAAAAACATCATGTTTCAAATTTAAAACAATTTTATTTTTAATATTTGTTAATTTAATATATTTTTATTAGTAAATTAAATATTTATGAGATAAATATTTTACAACAGTCGCCAAGAAGAGTACTTTTCTCAACGCATTGCAGATTGCAGATATTCACAAATGGTATTATATTTCAAGTTTTTTTCTTAAAAAAGAATGGTTGTGTACTTGTTAAACGGTTATAAATAAATTATTCTAACTTTTAACAGCAATCCTACTGACTTAAAATTGGTAAATCTCAAATGCATAGTTTTAAACAGAAGTAATTTCATTTCATTCATACTGAAATTATTTTGAAATTAATATATAAACTTTTTTTTACAAAATTAAGGAAACAATAACTACATTTCACAAATTTTTTAATCAAAATGTATATGTTTCTTAATAATAAAAGTACGATAGTAAAGATAAATGAATGATAATTCTCAAATGTTTAAACTGGAAATCTATCATCAATAAAAATATTTAGTCTTAGAAAATTTTATTTGAATGCATAGCCATATATTATACAAAATATGTACCTGATATCTTCTTCTAACAATTTTTCTCCATCAGAAAATTATAACTTATATATTTGTTTCTAATATTATATCAATTACAAATCCTAGGAAAGTACTTAATCTATTTTACTAATGCAATCAAGTTTTCGCTTTCGTAATGTCAATATAAAAGTATAACATCATTTGTTGAAATATCTTTATTTTTATTTAAAATTTTAAAGGAATTAATTTAATATGGAAAACAAAGTTTATTTATAAGTAACAGTACATAATTATAAAACAAATATTTATAAATAAATCATTATCAATTTAATGTTCCTTTCTATTTAAAAGTATATAAATAATAGTTTAATAAAGATGATTACTCTAGCTATTTCATTTTATATCTTCTCACATCAATGCTGACTTTGTAAAATATAAGATAAAATTTTATGTAATCTGTCATGTAGTAAGCAATATTTTTAACAATAAATAACACTAAATACCAAACAACATTTATCATTGTCTTACACACTCCGTAAAACTTTTCTCTTGAGATTAGTATTTCATTTCCCCTGATCTATATTACAGATAAATTGATCTCACGTTTCAGACTTAAATCATCAAATTATTACTCCGTTGTTTCCTTTCTCTATAAAAATAATTAATAAGGGTAACAGTAAGAACACGCACATATTTCTGAAAATAATGGAAAAGGGAATATTTTTTCTTCCATTTTCGTTATATTCTCAGTAGAATTGATAGAAAAAAGAGAAATAACACCCACATATAAATTATATCTTATATATATATATATATATATATATATATATATATATATATATATATATATATATATATATATATATATATATATATATATATATATATATATATATATATATATATATATATATATATATATATATATATATATATACCTTTCCACCAAAAATATATAATATACGTTATGATTAAAAAGCATCCAGAAGACATATTAAATTATATTTTTCTGAAACAGAAACTACTTTATTTTAAAATCAAATAATGAAAATAATTAAATGATTTTTAGTATCCATAAAAAATATAGATTAATAATTTATTTATAATTCAGTTTTCTATAACACATATTTATCTTATTATTTTTCACTTTGTATGAATACAAGCCAAATCTTGATGAAATTATATTTTAGAATTCATTACATGATTAAAATTTAGTAAGCAAAAATAAAAACATCTGAATATATACAAAGAATTCGTTTTATATGGTTATAAATTTCTTTATGTTAATGTAATTTTCAATGTCTATTATGATTCATATTCATTATTTTGGCCAAAACATTCCAAAAGCTTAAATTTTTTTTCCAACCGCGGGCGCTTAAGGTTTGAATCCTATGCCACAACAAAACCAGAAACTGCTACTTATTTGGCGTTAACCAGCAGGCACCTGTGAACCAAGTCATGGAGGCGAGTAGCGTTACCTGCGTCATACCACCACAAACCCGTTTATAGGGTGGGCCACATTCATGCATCATCACGGAAGAAAGGATAGAGAAACACAGAGAGAACAGAGAAAGAAAGTAACATCCATGCCTGAACCGGGATTTGAACCCAGTACCCACAGCTCAGGAATCAAAAGGGTTAATCCAAAAGTTTTATATAGAAGACAATTTGTACGTAATCTCCGAAGTAATTTAAGTTTTAAATTATTGATTCAAATACTTAGTATGCAGCACAATTTGACAATGAATTTTAAATTAGGCTTAAATCAATTTTACTGCCTAAACAAATATAAGATAATGTTAGCGTCAATATTTTTGTATGCAAGTTTGCATCATCTGAGTCATGATTTATTTTGCAGCCCTTGATATTGATTTAGATATTGAAGAAAACTTGAAATTTAAAAGTAAATAATTTAAACTATGACAAATACTACAATATTTTAGATTTTTATGTTAACCTGAAATAAAATGTATCGTAAAATACAAGACATAGAAAAAGGGGTGTTATGATAAAATGCATATGAAAATTTCATTATATGTATGTCACGCAAAGTTACTGATGATTTTAATAAAATCTTCAAATGCACATATGTGCTAATTTTTTTCTGAATCTACTTGCAAATTACACAAAATATAGCCATGTGTAACCAAATGTTAACTAATTTATGAATCGAACAGTTCTAAACTAAAATAATTTATTTTCATACTTTTGCTGGGATATTTCCTTCCAACAACTAAAAATCTTGTTTTTTTTCTTAAACATTCACAGAACAACTGCACAGATGAGATAATAATATGGTGAAACATTTCACGTTATAACTTACTTTTTTCATTCTAATGAAATTGGTTATATTTGATCATACTAAATTTTAACACTTAACTCAAAATAATAACCGATTTACTTATAACATAATGATTGTAAAATGCTACCAATATATAAACATTTGAAACTGAAGAAACTTTTAGAACTCAAAACTAAAATTAATTTACTTCGCTTATTTTTATTTACATTAAAGGATACTAAGAAGAGAAATTAAATAAAGGACATAGTTTCATATTTCCTTTTCAAATTAAAATTAGAAAAAGTAACTGAATCGCATTCTTTTCAAAGTTTATACATTAATCATTCCACCAAAAGTATTTATTTGTCATTTAAATTTCTTAAATTTATATATCCACAGATTTAAACATACGTTAATTCTTTCTTTCGATCTTTCTAAAACAATGTTTACTTTATTGAAATATGTTTTTATATTTTAGATAAATTCAAAACCGAGGTAAAATTATCATTTTCAGTTTATCTCATAAGATGAGATTCTTTGTTTGAGAAAATCTTTTTTTAAAAAGTTCAGTAGTTTTACTTAGAGAATATATTTTTTGTTTCCTTAAATAGTAAACAATAAGCTACCCAGTATGAACCTTAACGCTAAACATTAACCAAACATAGTACTTTGTTATCTACATGATCCATGACATGCAATGTCCAAAATTTTATAACTTTTTGGCAATGAACTTTTGAAAAAGAATCAATGCACGTCTATCATTTCTCAAAAGAATCTTACAAGGTTTGACGCCATGCTTTATCTATAACGGGAATCCTTAGAAAATAAGAATGCGTCAGCAATTCCCTTGAGACAAGGTTGCTCATCCGACTCAAAAGATTCTGGAAGAAGCTGCACTTGATTTTAAGGCAGAGAAAATTCTTTGTTCCAAAGAACCCTTTTGTTACTCGAGAGAGCCCCGGAGCAAAGTCGAAGAAACCATGATTCACTTTTACACGCAGTTAGTCTTGGTCATCGATTTACAGAACTTTAATCAGAAGTTAAACACATCTTTTCTGAGATTCATTCTATTCGTGTCTTTTATTTGAGACTACTACTTAAATTCTTTTATCTATTTCATATTCTTAAGCAATTACTTTCTTCATACTTTTAAAATGAATTTTAAAATGGGCAATGTAATTCTTTCATTATAGAAATGAAATTTATTTTTTAATTTGTCTTATTTTTTCCATTTAAATATACTGATACAAAAATTACATAAAAACTGTCAGAAAATCATGTTACTGTAAATGATTTTTTTGAATAGTGTGATTTTAACTATATGTTAAAACTTCATTCTCATTAAACTTAAATTATATTTAATATACAATCATTTATATAAAATATTTTACCCTTACAAATGTAATTAAAAGTATTAAGTGATGGTTCATTTATGGTTTTTCATTAATTTGCATAAAAAAACAGTTTTAAAGTATCTTTATTTTATATCAATATGCGGTCTAACACTTATGTATTTTTAAAATTTTTAATACACATTGTACTATTTTAAGATGGTAACCATATTTAATACAAAAACAGAATTAATTCTCATTACAAGGAAACAAAACTATAAACTAGAAATTCAATCTCCCACTTACATGAAAAAATTTCAATTTTAAAGAAATCTCAACTAAAATTCATTTAAAAAGTTTCTATTTTATGAAATTTTAAGATAATACTTTCACATTTTTGTGTTAAATAAGGCAATAAAGGTTTGTCAAGTATGTCTTATTGCTAGGTTGCTACTGAAGTTTCTAAGGATCTGACAATTTGACTTCTCTGAATATAATAATAGCCAGCTCCAAAGCGCTGCGCCTCTTTTACTGCAATAAGAATAGCGACCACCTGCGTTTTAATCACATTTTCATTAGTAGGTCATTACCGAGCAATTACCCTTCATATTTAGTTAAGTATTCAAGAGGAAAATATTCGTCAGTGAGTCATTTTTCTTTTGTGACTTCAATGTGACGCAGTGTTTGTTTCCCGTCTTA
Organism: Latrodectus hesperus; assembly: GCA_037975125.1. Lineage (NCBI taxonomy): Eukaryota > Metazoa > Arthropoda > Arachnida > Araneae > Theridiidae > Latrodectus > Latrodectus hesperus. The sequence continues at coordinate 3,661,222 of JAJQOW010000014.1, forward strand.
ATTAAGTAGAGAAAAGGCTGTTGGAAAATTTCTAAGGGGGAGGAGGAGGAAGTGTGTTTAATTGCTTTTCCTCACCTCGACAGAAGCGAAGGATGATGATGGAAAGGAGGAATGACAGCATTGTCTTTCAAATGCAGGAAAATGTAAGTTACCAGGGGACGATTACACTATTGTGTTAAAAATATATTTTATTTGTAGTGTCCTATATTTATAAAAATAAAATAAAATATATTGTGGCAATAATTTTTTTAATTTAAGGGTTTCATATATGAAAATATATTTTTTTTATCAAAATGTAAGTTAAAATTATTATCAAACGAAATGGCAAATAAAAATTTGTTTTTAATTTAATAATCATGATGTGTATGCAATTTTTGAAAGATTCCAAATCTAATTATGAATAGAAATTATTTAGTCTTCTAGCTTTTTGTAACTAAATTAAATTGGCATAAAAATTCATAGTAATCTCTTTATAATTTGGCTTATACATTTTTTAAATATCATATCAAAGTCTATCAATATCTATTTTATAATATGTGTTTAAAAGTAAAATTAATAAGTCTACTTACAATATATTTTCTTAAACAAATATTTAAATAGTTAACTAAGAGTTTTTCTCTTCTAAATTTTATGATTTTCTTGATTTAGAGCAGGTAATTTATCATTTAATAGTAATTATTATTTTTTCATATAATTTGTCGTTAATTTCATGTAAATTTCATCTGAATTATTGAAAAAATGTTCATTTTACACGAGAATTGCTAATGTGTAAGTAGCGATTGTTAAAATAACTTATAACTATCAAATCTTTTACTTCGTACAAATTCCACTATTAATAGCATTGAAAATATGGTGATGCTCATCCTATATAAAACTTTATTAAAATCTTAAAAAGTAACATATTCTCTATAAATAGAGATTATAAAAATAAAATTATAATACAAGTTTCTGTGTGTAGTACTTTATATATCGTGAACTTTAAAATTGAATATTTTGATAGCAGAAATTTGCTTGAAAGCGATTAGGGGAATATAATGAAAGAAAAAAAATATTTAGTGATAAGGCGTTAGAATTTTATTCATTAAATAAATTCAACTATTTTAAAAAATATATTTATTAAAAAGACCATATTTAATATTCTCCTACAATATGTAACTATATTCCTATATTTCGTTTACTAATTCTAAAATTGACAAAAAATCGTGCAATATATGTTTTGAAAATGATGAGAAAAATAACTAATAATTTATACTGAATATTAATCTTACATTCTCAGCTTTGGTCACAATTAACGATGGAGAGAATTTTACAAGAGGAATCATGTTTATTTAATGGGCCATAAGCATATCCAAGTCACATTCACGCCTTTGGATAAACAATTATTTTGAGTTTAAATGCAACTTCTTTTGAATTTTAAGATTTATGACTTTTATTAAAAAACCTTTATATGGTTGGTTTTGTTTTATCAAATCTGTAATACTCCAACCACTGAAACGAAAACTATGAAACAAGTAAATGTCCTAGCATAAAAGCAAACTGAAAATATTGTGAACTGTGCAAAGAAAAGAAAATTAAGTAAAAATTCATCTATTAAAATTAATATCTTTATGCTGGTTTGTAACTAACTTAATTTTTCAAGCAATCATGTATTTTTCGATTATATTACGAAATTATTACTGATATAACGAAAGTAAAAACATATTCTCAAAATGATTTTTAACCTCAAGAAACAAAATGTATGCAATCCTTTCAGTTGAAAAATAAATTCAAATAAATGCTACGCATGTTTTATGCGAAACGATCGCTTTACACATTAAGTGCTTCCCCTTTTCTGAAGCCAAATAACTTCTCTGCATTCGTTTAATAGAATGCTTCCACACCGTCTGCATCCAACCCCAAGCATAAAAACAAGTTTGTTTACTCTCTCCGGTTCTTCGTTCTCTCCAGATGCGACTTATCTTTTAGTGCCTGTCATTGGATAGTGTCCGGCGTCACTTCGCTTGATCTGCGGGCGCCAGTCGGCCGATATCCCCCTACTCAGCTGAATAGAAGCGGGATTGGATACCAGTCCTAATAACGGCGCCGGCTCCATTTCGTGTTGTTGTATATAATTTCGCGCTTGACCGATATTGTTAAATATTGTTTTTATTTATGTGGTCTTTGGAAACTATGTCTGATGAATAAGTTCGTCTCGTGAAAGCTTTTGGGAATTCATAATTGAAATAAAAGTACTCAGAGCTATTCTTTTTCTGGATGATCTTTCTTTTATCTTGTAACCTTTGAAAAAAATCTTTTTTGTTAAAATACATTGTGATTGTTCCCGATATAAGCAAATGAATCTTTTTTTAATCTATAAATATTTTAACTGAATTTTTTATAACTGTATATACAGTTCAAATAAGAAAAAATAATTTATCATATAAATGTACCTATACAATAAATACAAGTGAATTTCCTTTACTAATTATTAAGAGTCTATTCATATACATATGTCCCAACATTTAGCAAACAGTAAACTAAGAAAAAAATAATTATAGATAAAAACTTTTATTATAAAATCATTATAAATTTTCAAGATCACACAAACATTTATTTGCCTTTAAATTCTATATCCAATTTTTAATTCTAAAAAAAATATACTGAAAAAAAAATGCTTTTTCATTAGTTCCATCTAACTATTTTAATTACAGGAAAAATGATATATTTATTTCTTGTAATCCAAACATTGATATAAAATATTTTTCTATATTTGATTTATTTATGTCTTGAAGAAAAGCAAATTGTAGTTTATAAAAATACAAACAATGCAGTTCCTAATAAGAAATGAAACTTATGTTTGTCGAGTTAAAACTTCATAAGGAGAGAGACAGTAGAGCTTCAATTATCCGAACTCCGTCTATCCGAATCGCTTTCAAAATTAAACAAAAACGAATTAGACTGAAGCTCAGAAGAAAAATGAGAAAAGGAAAAATGTCAAGAAAAGGAAAGGTAAGAGAAGGGAGAAGACGAGAATGGAGAGAGAGAGAGAGTGAGACATGTCATGTGAAAAATTCAGAAACATTCTTTTGAAAATTCCTGGATGTTCAGATTGGTTTGTTTGTCGCTCAACGGCCATTTTTTGCACACGAGGGCTAATTAGACCGGGACCTACAGTTTAAAGTGGATTCCAAACCACTACAAACATCCATGCCCAAGGTGGGATTCGAACCCACGAACTGTTGAACCGAAGGCAAGAGCGCGAACCATTCGGCTGCCAGCTCGGCTGGATGTTCAGACGTTAATGCTAAAAATAAAAGATTATGAGTCATCACGGATTTCAAATTGCAAGTGATGGTAAACTTATTGAAAGTGTCAAACAACAAGATGCCTTTTATGCCCGAATTCAAGCAGATACTGGACCATCAGCTAGCTATTGAAGTATTTTTCGGATTTGAAATTACTTTGAAGTGGATTGCCCATGTGTGACCACATACAATTTCTAACTGTCCAGCTGGTTGACTTGACTGCTCGAAAACGGATGAAGACAGTGAAACAGCTTTCTGTGACCAAGGTGTACCGTAAGCAATGACTTTCATTCATAGCACTGTACACACATTCTGTATTAATGTACAACACTTGCAAGTACCTTAACATGTAAAGTGTTGATTTTTTATCTGATTAAATTTTACTTAAAACTTATTCTTTCTAATTTGATTATGTTCTTTTTCAGTAAAAATATTTTTCTTATATTTTAATGTACAATAAATAATTAAAATTAACCTTTTTTTCCGAAAATTCCAATTAACTGATTAATCGAGTTCTTGCTTATCCTAATGGAATACAATTCTAACTGCTTGGAATAATTGGAGTTAAACTATATGTGATTTTGTGAAATTATAACAGTGAATTAAATCTACCACTTATTTTAAATCTTTTATTGCTATTTCCTTTTTGAACATTGCTAATTTATCTTCCATTGTTCTTATTGCAATTGCTAATTAACTGAATTGTTTTAATGATGTTTTACTTGGTATTCTAAATTACTGTCTTTAATAAGCGCTATAGGATTTTTAAATTAGGTAAAACATTTTATGTTTCTTTTGTTCCCGAATCAGAGTAGAAATCTTAAGAGTTTATCAAATTTCTTTTATCTTACACATTGTTTGATTGAATTATTAAAATCAAAGAGAAAACTTAAGAAAATTAAACTCATATATAATTCATTATTATTTTTTTAAATGAGTTTTCGATTTTTTTTATTTTTATATATTATCTGATATTATTCAAACAAATTAACTCAAATAATAAAAACGGAATGTAAATATAAATTAAAGAAAATTATTGAAATTCATGTATAAGATAAAATATTTTGTTTAATATACTTAATGCAATTTAAATTCCACACCAAACCTATATTTCCTTAAAGAAAAATAATTCTCAGAAACTAAAAAAATTACTAACGATATCCATTTTTATAAACTATAAATTTCAAACCAATTTTTTAAATACCTAAATAGGGTGAGATTCACTTTAACTATTTGAATTTCAAATTATTTTGCATAAGTAAAAAGTCATTCAAATGTCATTTTATTAAATTATCCTCTGTTTGAACTAATCCCTCCATAATAAATTAAGACTTTAATATATATATATATATATATATATATATATATATATATATATATATATATATATATATATATACGTCACTCTGAAATTTTTGAGATACAACTAGGCTTTTATAGTTATACTTACAAAATTTTAGGTGTGTTCAAAGTAGTCTCCTCCAGCATCAATGCACTTTTATAGACGAATTTTTCACAGATTAAATGCCTCAAGCCATTCATTTCTTCGAATAAATGAAAAAAATGCATTTATAGCCACATCAATCTCTTCTTCTGAATGAAAACGACGTCCACGTAAGTTCTTTTTTAGATTAAACAATAACCAAAAGTCGCACATAGCTAGATCTGGTGAATACGGCGGATGTTCGATCACTTTAATTTGTTTTTTTTTTAAGAAACTCAACTGTTAATCCGGCTGTATGTGAAGATGCATTGTCATGGTGAAGCATTAGTCTTCTAACATTCAGTTCTTGTAGAATTTCTGGAAGACATTTAGTCGTATACCAGTTTGCTGTTACTGTCTTCTGTCCTTCCAACTTGATGGCTTTGACCAATCCCGTACTTCTGAAGAAAACGGCATACATCACTTTTTTCAGTGCGCGTTGTTTCTTCACCATTGTCGGCGTGGGATCATCTTCAAAGACCCATACTTTGCTTTCTTGACGTGTTGGAACGTCAAAAAACGGTATGTACGTTTCATCACCTGTTACAATTTTAGAAATGATGCGGTGGCCACCATCATTCAGCATATAAGAGTTTCTTTACTGATTCTGACACGCTCCTCTTTTTGATGCTCAGTTAGATTATGGGAACCCAACGGCAAATTACTTTTTTCATATGTAATTCTTCATGAATGATTTTGTGTAGGGCTGCGGATCCAATGTTAAGTTCCTTCTGTATCATTTGATAGGTACAGCGATTATCATCCATTAACATTTTTCGTATGGCAGACACATTATCCGGGATTACTGCCGACGGTGGCCTTTCCTGTGTGTTCTTCATCCTGAAGAAAATTGCCACCTCTTCTAAATTCTCTAAACCATCTGAATACAGTAGCACAAGATGGAGATTCATCACCAAATGCTAATTGCAACCGTTTAATGCATTTTTCTTGATTTAATCCTGCTTTGAAATCGTAGAAAATCATAGCTCGAAAATTTTCTCGCATCAACTCCATTTTCCCTTCTGTTTAAAATTTGTTCCACGCTAAACAAGTTGAAGTAAGTCAGTAAAAAATCGTCTTCTGTGTTAAAAAGTTGCAATACATGATGTAAGACAAATATCTTTTATTTACTTATTTTATAAATATTTTAATGAAATTATTTAATTCAATTTTAAAAGAATTCTGACTAAAATATTACATTATTACTAAACATTATATTAAGCATCAATCTGATTATTTGTGATGTAATGATTTCATTTGAATCAGAATCCATATTTTTCATAGTAAAATAAATAATGGGATACTTCAAATACGGCATAATTTATGGAATTAATTATTATTTATTTTAAGTCTGACTGTCATATTATCTCAAAGCGATTTGAATTCTTATGTATCGCTTTTAACGAATTATTTACAGCATAATTTTAATTTTAATTGTTTCAAAATATGAATTAAAAATTTAGGAATATTTGTGCTTTAATCAGCATTCATAACCTCAAATTATTATAAATCTTAAACTAAGCAGAATTACTTTAGATATTTAAAATATGCAAATTTTAAGTCATATATTATGTAACAAAATTACTATCATATTTATAAAAAGAACCTCTGAATACATTCATAATTTCCTTTTACTCTCACTTCAATCAATAAAAAATTTCAGCCATTTTCAATTTCTGCATTCTCAAAAAATATTACAAATGATCATTTTCCAAAAATAATTATCCAAACTTTTATACATAATAAAATATGTTTTGCAGGAAATAAACTCTTCATTCCAAATACAAACTCTTTTCAATAAGAAGTGGTAACAGGTGTCTGTATAGCAATAGTATAATAGCCAAACTTTTGAATTATTTATGAAGGGGTCTTCGATATTCTAAGAAAATTCCAATGTTACAGATCTGTGATCGCTTTCGAAATGTTAACAATTCTGTGAGTCAGTATGTGCCAGCCTAAGGCGTAAAGAAGTTCGTTCCGCAACACTTTTTCTTGAACAATGCGCAAACTTATTATATTAAATTATTCTTAGAAGCAAATAATTTTCAAAGGAGCAAAATTTGTATTTGATGAAGCATTTTTATTAAAGAAATTTGACACTCTGGTTGTAAGTTTATGTTTTCACATGCGCGGGAAACTGTTCTTTTCATATCTATATTTTTTTAAATTGAAAATGGTAGTATTATATGAAAAATAATTTACGCGTTTACAATCTGTTTTCAAAATTTACCAGTTGAAAATATTTGTTTTATTATACAAGTAAAATATCTATTATTTAAATTCCTGTCATTTTATATTCTGATTATTTGAGTTATTATTTATTTTGTTTTCATAATATGTGTCAAAGTTTTCTGCCTGTGTTTTTGAATAAAGTATTAGTATTATTCTTAAACAAATTTTGATACATAAAAATAATAAATACTTGTCTTATCTAGTTTCCAATAAATATTTTATATTAAAATTTTGTTAATTCTTGAACAAATTTTATGAATTGTTGTTTAACCAAAACATTACTTGGTATGAGTTTTAAAATATTTATTGACATGCATTTTTTAAGCCTGCATTTATATTTTTGCAAACGTTATAATTGATTTAAAAACATAAAATTGATAAAGATTGTCTAGCTATAATATTTTCATAAAAAGATAGTACATTGCAATAAAATCAAAATTAATCAAATATTGGCTTCAAATTGTCATTAATTTTTAAAAACTTATGTACATTTTCTTAAATATAAAAATGTTTGTCTTTTATTAGTTATGTGTGCCTGTTAATTAAAATAATTTTGGTAACTGATTCCTAGATGTTTAATAAAACGTAGCATAGTTTTACTTTTAGCAAAGCAAAATAAATAGACTAAAACATTAGATTTTTTGGTTATACGTGATTTAAGTTTTGAATTTAAACCACGTATAACCATCTCGTAGGACTTTTCATAGATGATAGGCAACGGGTCTATCAATTATAAGTCTCGAACGAGGAAAGCAGGAAAACTGCCAACTTTCACCCCAATATTTTTCACTGTTTACCACCAAACGCTGGGACCGCATCTCGAACAGTATGGTTCAATCATTAGGTCAAGTCAAATCAACAACTTGCTTAAATGTATTTACCAATGATCTAGTGAGAGCTATTTGATTAAAAATATTTTGTATATATAAAGACTCATATACCGATTTATAAAGTTGATTTCACTTATACGAGGGTCACTCTGAAATTTTTGAGATACAACTAGGTTTTTAAAGTTATACTTGCAAAATTTTAGGTGTGTTCAAAGTAGTCTCCTCCAGCATCAATGCACTTTTGTAGACGAATTTTCCTCAGATTAAATGCCTCAAGCCATTCATTTCTTCGAATAGATGAAAAAATGCATTTAAAGCCACATCAATCTCTTCTTCTGAATGAAAACGACGTCCACGTAAGTTCTTTTTTATATTAAAGAATAACCAAAAGTCGCACTTAGCAGATCAGGTGAATACGGCGGATAATCAATCACTTTAATTTGTTTTTGTTTAAGAAACTCAACTGTTAATCCGGCTGTATGTGAAGATGCATTGTCATGTTGAAGCATTAGTCCCCTAACATTCAGTTCTTGTAGAATTTCTGGAAGACATTCAGTGGTATACCAGTTTGTTGTTACTGTCTTCTGTCTATCCAACTTGATGGCTTTGACCAATCCCGTACTTCTGAAAAAAACGACATATATCACTTTTTTCAGTGCGCGTTGTTTTTTCACCATTGTCGGTGTGGGATCATCTTCAAAGACCCATACTTTGCTTTCTTGTCGTGTTGGAACGTCAAAAAATGGTATGTACGTTTCATCACATGTTACAATTTTAGAAATGATGCGGTGGCCACCATCATTCTGCATTTAAGAGTTTCTTAACTGATTCTGACACGCTCCTCTTTTTGATGCTCAGTTAGATTATGGAAACCCAACGGCAAACTACTTTTTTCATGTGTAATTCTTCATGAATGATTTTGTGTATGGCTGCGGATCCAATGTTAGGTTCCTTCTGTATCATTTGATAGGTACAGCGATTATCATCCTTTAACATTTTTCGTATGGCAGACACATTATCCGGGATTACTGCTGACGGCGGTTTTCCTGTGTGTTCTTCATCCTGATGAAAATTGCGACCTTTTCTAAATTCTCTAAACCATCTGAATACAGTAGCACAAGCTGGAGATTCATCACCAAATGCTAATTGCAACCGTTGAACGCATTCTTCTTGATTTAATCTTGCTTTGAAATTGTAGAAAATCATAGCGCGAAAATGTTCTCGCGTCAGCTCCATTTTCTCTTGTTTAAAATTTATTCCACGCTTTAAACAAGTTGAAGTAAGTCAGTAAAAATTTGTCTTCTGGGTTTAAATATTTATTACTTTAAAATTAAACCGTTATTTTTATTTTGTAAATTCTCGTCAGCAGGTATCTCAAAAACTTCAGAGTAACTCTCGTATTTAATGAGTTTGAATAATCATTAAATTGCGTTCATAAATTGCGTTTGAATAATCATTAAATATTTCTATCAAATGTGTGCGTATAATTTGCACACATTTGATAGAAATATTTACTAAATATGTACGATATTACTAAAAGAATACTCTTTTAGTTCAAGTGGGCAAACATATATTTACTAGTAATATACCACATACAAACAAATAATACAAACAATATTATTATACTTAAAAGTAAGATTATATAGCTCTGTAATCTGGGAATTTATCTGTAAATATTTTTTTATTTAGTTTCCTGCATGTTTTCTATAATTATGAATAATAAATGGAATCTCATTTAGACATATAGACATTTTTAAGATTATGAAACCGTATTCGATTACAATCAAGACAGTAGACCGCGGTGGCTTGTTTGGTTAGGGCATCGTTCTCATTATCGGAAGTTTGAATCCCGGCTTAACCGAAGATAAGTTGTGTTCACTAATGGCAGCTGGAACACGTGTGGTTGGGTGTGGTGGCATGGGAGTGGTTGAAATGTCCTCCAAGTGAAATGATAACTCTGGAGATGGTAGGCCAATTGGGGCTCTTCTGCTTCAATATTTAGAAGACTCCATCCGGCTGAATTTATCTACTTGGTAGAGCACAGCTCAGGGCTAGGTACATGGAAACATGGTGGCACAGCATAGTAAACCTTAGCCAAGTTTTTGAAATCAGTCATCCACCTCATCATTTTGAATCAAATTTAAAGTACGAGATTGGAATTAGGACCTTTGGGGTTGGCAGGTTAACTATTGCGGATTTTCTACTTAGTCCCTGCTTCCAAATCACAGAGACTCCACTCGGATGCCTCTATCTAACTGGTAGATCCCAACTCAGGACTAGGCACAGATAAGCATGCTGGTGCAACAAAAACAATCAAGACAGTATATTCCTAAAATAACTGTGCCAATTAATTGAAAATAAACCATTGTGCTATTTTACAACATACATAAAAATAATTTTTGTATTTCATTTATTATGTTATGAAGGCAGTCAGGAACAATATTTTGGATTACAACTGAGATATAATTTTAAACAGTAAAGGAAGATTTTATATTATTTATTTATATATCAATCTCTTATAAATTACTTATTTATGCCATGTAGTCTAGACTTAAGCAATAAATATGGGTATTTTAAGGAATTTTTTAAAGGTACTTGCCACTTTTTATTTTCAAGCCATATCTCTAATGTCACTTTTAAACCCTGCCTTGTTTTACAATTTACCTTTATGAGTGCAATTTAGAAGCCGGATTTCAGCCCATAAGTTTCCTCTTTTACCACAAGTATTTGTAAGAGAAACATGATGTCAGATAACCCAATGTGATTTTTGTTAGCTTTAAAAAACAAAAAGTCATTCTAAGAGTTTCCTTACGTTTAGTAACTTTTGAGAAATCAAGAAGTACCGAATCGTTAAAGTGTAACGGCTATGTTTATGCCACTAAGCTGAGCAATTTCCAAATCTCATCTTTTTTGAAAAGTTCTTAAATATTTGTAGCACATTTAGATAAGCACATTCTGTTTTACAACTGTTGCGTAAAAATCAGAAATGCAAACTGAGTTCTTTTCAGTATTTTTCTTAGAATCTATTTATAGATTTATTCTACAAATCAAGTAATGAAAGATTCACAGTATTTTATACCTTGAAATATTCAATTTCAAGTTTCTTTTTTAAGATTTTTCAGCAACATATAAAATTTAATAATAATAATAATTATTTTTATTGGATTATTTCCCCTAATTATCATATAATAAACAAATATATCAAACACAGAAAATTATTCATAAGACTAATAATTTCATTCAAAAATATTTTTGGAAGTATGTTTAGTAATATATTTCTTCTACCAAATCTGAATGAAAACGTATTCCATGGAAATTAGATAAATGATAATAGATAACATTTTAACAAAATAGTTTAACAATGGCAGTTTATACCTATCATATTTTCTTGCCAAAGATTTGTCTTTTAGTTGCTATGAAATATCATCATGAAAATCGTATTATATTCTGATAGTATAGATAAAATTTTTAACTTGTTTAAAAATCGGAAATATTTATTTGGAATAAAAAATTCATTTTAATATTTCCATGAAGTTATTTGAAGAAGATATGTTTCTACTAAGAATTGAATAATTAAAAAATAATGCTCTAGTTTTCAAATGTGGAATAACAGTTGGATATTATTATATTCATAGCATCAATTAAGCTATTCTACAATTTTGCGATAACTAATATATTAGGAACATATCCTTGTGAATATTGATTGAAATATTTTTCAAACATTCAGTATCATAGATATAGAATCCTACTCACAGCATTAGAGACTTCTTAATGCTATCAAAATTGAAAATCGGGGTATTTTCGTGTTTAAAACTTGGAAAACGTATGCAATAGAAATTTCAGAGATTTTTGAAATCGAAAAAAGTAATCACATACGAATTCATTATGAAACAAAAAAACAGATTAATCCTCAAAAATAAGCGAATAAATTGTCTTTAAATCAATTGCAGTACTCTTCAGATATCGGGACTAATGATTTCTTTTGAATACTTTAGGCTTAAAAATGTTTTTCTTCTACAAATATATACTATAAAATAGCAATAATTTATTTTTTCAAAGGAAATATTTTATAAAAAAACAATAATTTGAATATGTTATGGCTTTGAAATATGCACTTTTTGTATCTTCCAATAACACAATTTCATTTTTATTATCATTTCAGGTCTTAAAATATTAATTAAATTTTTGGTTATTGATTTTGAACTTATTATTATTCGAATAAAGGAATATTGCTAATAAATAAGTCCTAATTTTTGAAATATTGAGTGTATATATAACGAAAACAAATAGGAAATTAGATTTTTAGCCGAGAAAATATATATGAGCAATTATATTTTGTTGCTAATATGAAAGTATGTATAAATATTATATATTATTTGCATATGCAACATTTTTTATCAAGATAAGATATATAATCGATAAGATATATCGTCAAATTTATTTGGTAAGTTTTCACGGAACTCGTAACATCTATTAAAATGATATATTATAGGTATGTAAAGCAAATACATAAAATCATGATTCACTAGGATAACTAAGTATATCATAATCATTATTGATATTAATTATTGAGTCAATTCTCATGAGAAAAGTTCCGACAGAATGATAAAAATCGCACTTAATCATAACACATAAACGCACATTATTTCATATAATAGCCCATTTAGGGTTCCTTAAGTAGTAATAAGTCACCCAAGAGAAGCCATAAATGTAATTCTTTCCCATAATATTTTTACTTTTGTATCACATTTAAGCTATAAATGACATTTGAACAGATACTAGTCATATTAGTTATTATATGCAGTTAAGAATTGTGTTAAGATTGATACATTAAGACAGGGATGGACGAACTATGGTTCGCGCGCCAAGTTTGGCACGCCGGAATATTTTATTCGTCCTGCGAGTAGAATTTTAATTTGTCAGTCCAACGGAAATTAAAAGAAAATATAATTTATATATATTATAGACCTATCTATTTTTCTTCTTTGTTTATTTTTTCCTTCCTTTTTTCAAAGGATTGATGATGTTTTTACTTTCTCTATTTTTGATCTACAAAACATAAATCTAAACTTAGGAAATACTTAGAAAGAATCATTTCAGAAGTAGATTGACAGATAAAAATTTAAATTCGTTCCTTGGAATCAGTACTTTTCACTTCGAACCTCAATATAACGAACTTTTAAAAGAAAAATTGCAATTTCACTAAACTCATTGACATACTTAAATTGTAAAACTTGTATATTGTTTTTAAAATTCTAGAAAAATTTATCTCGGCCCGCCAACCTTTATTTATTTATCTTTGATTTTTGGCCCGAGACCAAAAAAGTCTACAAATCCCTACATTAAGACATGTCTTAGACTTGTGATTTTCTGACTATAATAGTAAGTTGATGCATTAGATATATAAAAATAATAAGCAGTAATTATAGATACGATATTTTAACACACAAAGTGTTTTGTGATTACTGAGTAAGAATTCTATACTCTACGGAAAGACTAATCTTTCAAAAGATTATTTTCTTAAAAAAAATTGTTCTTAGAGGAAATGTCTTATAATTTAAAAATCAAAGTATGAATTTGTCTTTATGAAAATTTTATTAAAAAAAGGAAAATATTTAAAAGAATTGAAATAAAGTATCTTGAAGCCCCTCGACAAATTCGATTTTCCACCTGACATTTTTCAATGATTACTTCTAAATCCCCAAAGCCGATCGTGAGAGTAACTTTGTATTCAAACCTGAGGGAGGCTTGAATTTCAATTTTCAGCTTTTGTTCACAAATTGAAAGATTCCCATACCCGGAGGCTCAAAACGCGTATAGAATAACATTTGCTTCGTAAACGATGCTTTTTGCAAAAAAAAATTGCATCATAATCTTTGGGCTTTGCGCGACAACTTGCCGGGAAAAAGCGGGAAAAAAGCCTTTCGTTGCTCCGTAAAATCCAGATGAAATCAAATGACTTGAATATATTTGAATACACTTGGGATTACGAATATTTATTCTATGGAAGTAAAAGCACTAGTAAGCTTTTATGCGAAATATAGAATCTTAATATATTCCTATTGTGAGATAGAATTTCGAATATTCTTTACAAATATTTGTATTTGAAATCTTCTGCCAGGTTCTTGTTTCATTTGATTGAAATTCAAATCCAACTCTCTTTAGGGTACAGAATATTTAAATTCATATCGTAGAACGTACATTTTTTTGTATTTTTGAAATCAATCTTTTAATTTATGCAAAAATGTACGATAAATTGCTTTCGCTTGTATCCAAAAAGTATATTGTTTGAAAGAACTTATATCCAAAAAGTCCAAAGTTATATCCAAAGTTCTTTCATATCATTGAAATAAATTATATCCAAAATCATTGTTTGAAAAATGTTTAAAAATACTTTGTTCTTAATCATAGAGATTTAACTCATTCAAATCTATATTTTGTAATATAAAAATATCTAATAATATAAAATTATTTTATAATATAAAATTATAAATATTTTATAACATCTAATATAAAAGAAATCTTATATTTTTCTATAAAAAGCATTTTAAAATATTATTTCTTGGAATTTGCTTAAGCAGTCTAAAGCAAATAAATTGGTTCCTAAAGTAATTTATTATGAATAATAAGCACACTTAATTTACGATAATAAAACTGAAATATAACCGAAAGTCCATAATCAGTATTTAAAATAGTTGAATGCTTTACTTACAATACGTTTCCAAAATTTCTTTAAATATTTCAAACTATAAATTATTAATAATAACGAATCTTAAGACTTTAAACAACTGAGAAATCGTTTACTGATAGAAATCAGGAAGTATTATTGGAAAACATTTTTTACTGAAAATCTTGGGAATTATTTTTGTTTAATTAATTGACTTATTGAATTATTTCCATATAATTGAATTATTATTAAATTCCATATAATTAATTAATTGAATTATTTCCATATAATAAGTGAAAAATTTAAAACATCAAAGTTCTGTATTCTTTTATAATGAATCAGAAATATAATATGCATATTTTAAAATATAAGTAACTATATCTGTAAATAGATTAATCTTTATTTTCACATACAGAAAAACTCATACCTTTTATTGAAGCGTGTATATGTGCCATCAACAGTTTGAAAATTTATATAATTAATTTAAATAATTATATTAGATTAAAACTATTTATATACAAGTTTTATTCGTAAACTTATTATTACAAAGACAATAAATGTCAAATATACATCATTTAAAGAGATTTCTGTAATTTTTAATCGAATTTGCTTAGTTATTCTTAAGGAAATTATTATTCATTTTGTTTTCGTAATTGCTGCTCCATACGTTAAACACGGTGCTTAAACATTTGTCTTAAAACAAGGTAAGAGTATTTTAAATGCATAAGAATTTAAAAAATACACGAAGTGGGAAATAATATCGCAATAAATATTTATTTATTAGTTACATTTTGGCACCATGAATTATGTCATTAATTTTGATATATTGCGTTATATAATCAAAATTTCTCATAAAATACATAGAAAAATTTTAATAATTTAAGTATTTTTCTGTTAAAAAATTTATTTATTTACTATAAACCACACTTGCTTTTATAAATAAATTCATAAATACATTAAACAATTGAATTTAAATATCTTAAAATATTCTTTTGAATTTTGAATATGTTTTCTTGAAATATTTTAAATCTCACAAATCTTAAAAAATATAGTAACGTCATTATATGTTCATGTTATTTTTAACGCAATATTGTGTACTTTTGAAATTCACAATTGCATAAAAAACCTTATTTCTTCGACTCGATAAATAGCGATATTCGCTTTCATTGAAACAACTCTTGTCATTTGCTTTAAAAATGTGTTAGATAAACAGTTGCGAAAAAATAAATTTATTACTTATATTTTTGAAATAAAAATTTGTATTGCGGTATTTATTTATCACATTAAAAAAATAATTGAATATATATCGTTCACTTATTATTAAAAAACAATATTTTTGGAAAATAATTAAAATAAATAAAAATCAATTAATCACATAGTAATTATATTTAAAATAAATTTCATCAGAATTATTAAAAACCTACTTTATTTAAAAGTTGAGTTTTTAAAATTTTGCACGTTTAGCTATTGTCATTCCGTTATACTGACATTGTAATTAAACATATATCTAATTTTAGAATCTAGAAGCGTTCTATGGAACATAAAAGTTTTCTAATCTTTAAATTTTGATACCGGAATCCTTAAATTATTTATTTAAACTATTTTAATTTTAAATAACAATATTTCGTACATAAAAATCGTATATTATTTATATATTATTTAGGTTTCCATGCAAACTATGATTTATAACACACTGAATTGTTAAAGAACTTCAGATGAAAAGCAGAAAATATATAAAAGCTATAGTTCTTTATTTTTGATCGTTATGCTTTGTGAGCTTTGAAAATGCTTGCAAACCTTTAGTAACTTGGTTTTGATACTTTTAAATGCGTACAAAAAACCATTTTTAACAGTTAATCTTGTATTTTTTTTATTTGTTTTCTACTTGATGAATTTTACACCATTAAATCATTAAAGTATTCTAAAAATAATTTCTGTATTTTTAATTGTCTAAAAATTATGTAATTTATAACATAATTTAGTTAAATCTTTTTTTAATCCCTTTCATATGATTACAAATTTATAAATAAATTTCCTAAAAAAATGTAAGGACAAGGCTAAGTTATAGAGCAATGCGTGAAAAATTCTTTCAAAATATATTTCATCATAATAGACATGTTTAAAGAATTACATGGAATTGCTAATTATTTTCATAAGAACTAAATAAATGTGTGTTGTATATTTACAAGTGGCATAGGACAAATCTCATGTTGAATACACATACATAACTGTGTGGGGAGACTGTACATTAAGGTTAACGGGCCGTCTAACCAGCACCTAGTGTACTTTCCACACCCCAACGAGGTCCCTGAGGGCTCCACCATCGTGGCATTTATAAAGACAAACTGTTTTAACAATTATTTAACAAGAAGTTACAACACATTTTAAAGGGCTTTAAGTCCTGTTTAACATCAGGCAATGGCATTAAATATTTTCTCCGAATTAAAAACAAAATTTGACATGATGACATATGTAACAATCAATGAAATGAGAGTTGACAATTTGTAGAGTAGTTATGGCATTAAATACATTTTATACATTGAAGGCAATTTTATCGATAGTATGAACGCATGTTGAATATAGTTAAAGTTCATAAATAGGTAAAAGGAATAAAGAATATAGTCAAAGTTAATAAAAATAAATTTGTTTGAAACAAAATCTCATACATATTTTGAAATTAATTATTTCCTTTTTTATTTATCCTTGAAAGTCGCGAATCACAATTATTGATCTTCAGAACATCAGTCTCATGTATTGTTTCACGTCTCATGTAAATCAAATATTTCTAAATTCTAACTTAGATCATTTGAAAGCTTATTTTACGTTAAACATACATTGCATTATTTTTCTAATATAGCATAATTAGCATAAATTCAAAATACAAAAATGCATTCCTTTCTAGTGAACGAACAATTTTACGTCTTTGTTTACTTAGATAGAACAAATAGCGGTGTATATTCCTGTTTACTCAAGGAATTTCCGATAACGAAAGTAGCTCTCAAAATGAGTTTTCGTAATGCTGCACGTTTGGTTCCTCACATTTGTAATGTGTCGCTAATGCCCGTAAGGGAGATAAATAAAAATAGTAACAGCAAAGTATAAAGCGAGAATTCGAGGGTGAACTAGTAACCAACCAAGATGGTCATTACCAGAAGTAGAAAATTCCGGATGAAAATATATTTCTAGTCACGTAGATTTAGAACGAAAGACTGAAAAGGCTGTGTAATAACTTTGCTCTCTTTCTATTTTTTGGCTTTCCATACACGAAAAAGGGTGGAGCGGGGGAATTACCCGGATTAATGGGTCCTAACACCACACCCTCAGTGCCTTAAGGGAACTCTCTCTGAGTGACCGGAAGCTGCGAGCCATAGGTAGGGATTATATCCAAATTGAATATTTTCTTCTTTTTATCACAGGAAGGATTATATCATAAGAAATGGCATTTAATTTTTAATGTCTATATTTTATTTTTCATCATAGATTATTCATCCATCAAAATTATCCAGCAAAAAAAGCAGTTATTTAAGAAAAACAAATTTATCATTGGTTTTCATGAACTTAATTTTAAAAATAAAATGATTTTTTCAATAAGTACGCATCTACATGAATGACAAGAACGTTTGTTGCTATTCGCAAACAGATATGAAAAAACCACCAGGGAAATAAAGATTAAATTCATGGTAAATACATCTTAAATTTGATTAACAATGAGCATGAATAGTTTCGGAATAATTAAAATCATGCCATAAAAATGGTTAGAAAAATGTTGTTGTTTTTATTGTTGTTACTAATGACACTTGGGCAAGCCAAGCTCGCTATGCCTTGGCTATGCTAATTTAAGTCAATTGGGAGCGTCTTTCGTTTTAATCAGAGCACCATGTAGGTGAAAGTATGACTTTGCTCTACACACATGCCAAAGGTACCCGTTTATAGGGTAGGCAACCATTCACACCTCATTCATACAAGGAAAGGACAAAGACAGGATAGATAGAGAGAGAAAGTACATCCATGCCCGAACCAGGATTCGAACCCAGGATCTCCTTGTCCACAGTCAGGCACTCTGACCACTATAAAGGGTGTTTCTTTTAAAAAATGTTTAACATATTCTTTTATCAATCGATTTTGAAATGAACATGTTCCTCCTTATCCGCAGTCAGGCACGCTGACCACTAGATAAGTTGGGCGGCTATAAAAATGTAATTTATAATTGTTATTTTGTTTTTACATAAATATCTGAAATAAATATATGTTACTAAACATAACTGTCTTGATATTTTGAGCAAAAACACTTTCCTTTATTTATATATTATTAAAAATCGGTAATGGTATTTATAATTTAAATGCAGGAAATACAGTTCAGCTTGCATAATTACAGAATTAAATGCATAATTGCTTCGAAAAAGCTGAGTTTTTGATGGAATGGAAGAGTAACCAAAGATTAAAGAAAATTCATCTTTTTTTGACATGAACAATTTGATCGACTAAAATGTCCTAGAATATAGCTTAAAACAGAGTATTGACTCTTCAATTGGTTTAAACAGTGTCTTTCCTTCCTAAGTGAGCAAAAATTTCGATTCACCTGTTTATTTGAAGCAAAACTTGCCCTTGAAATCATTGACAACATCCCTGATGATTCCATCATAATATATACATATAGAAATAAAGATGAACATCGGCTGCAGTATTGGAATTTATATCCTATTCTAAATTGTATAACAAAATTAAATAGGAAAACTCCAGGCAGTTGTTCAGTTATCAGAAATGAGGGGATTGTCATTGATGTTGGGATCGAATCTATCTTCTACTTGCTCGTCAGCTGTTTGGATCCTGTCTGACAGCCGAAGATCAATCCAGCACCATTCTAATTGGCATAAAGTGCTTGATAGTATAGGAAAGGCAGTTATAACAAATTAGAGCAAATCCTTTCGTAAAGTGTACTTTTAATGGATACCTTCCTACGTTGAAATACATTGTAAAGAGATAGCCGATGCTGGTGCTGGTGGCCCGTTAGACATACCTGACTCTCTGATTCATTTGGAGTTGTTCTCAATAGCTAAAAGTGCTGTTAATACCTCTTGCATCATTTCATCTGTTTATCAATAATACCAAAGAAAGTGCCCTGAGGTCGCATTATCACCCAAGTGTTGTAGACTGGACCAGATGGCTAATCAGCAGATTTGTCAATGAGCACTTGAGATCTACTTCCTATTCCTATGAAAAAAGTTTTTCCGACCCGTTTGAAGTATACTCACCATTAGGCCACTCTTGACCATGTTCTAAATTGCTTGGGACTTTTCAGAATTGATCTTTTCACAAACCCAAATTTAATGTTGGATTTTTCTTGGAATAACAAGCTTCATTGACATGATTTAGCTTACTTAATATCGGAAGTGTGCAACAAAAACAACAACATAATTTAAATAAGATATCTGTCTACCTCTTTCATTGTTACTCGAAATTGAGAAGTAAGCAAAATAATTTTAAATAAAATTTGATTTATAAAAAAGTAAAGTGTAGCTACATTTACTATAAGTTATTTTTTGAATGATATTTATATAATTTATTTTTACTTTTCTTGAGTGATATTTAAAAAATGTATTTTTTTAAAATCTCGTTTATATGGAATAAGCAAAATCTCGTTGACTGTTATGATTAAATAGTTATGCAAAAAAATTATCTACTAAGATTGTTTTAAATGTATTGATAGAATTATTTTCTGAAAGTAAATATTTCAAAATAAATTTATTTTAAAAGCAATAATTAAAAATTATCTTCAATAAATCCCATTAAAGCACTTGCTACATCGTTGTTTACAAACCTCAATTATATATAAATATATAAATAAAATTACTTATGACAAATTTTTATATTAAGTTATTTCAACAGAATAGATGTTTAAAAAATGAAAAGGAGGTTATATTTTAACTATTTTGTAACATTTACTTACATTACTTCGATTTTGTATAATACATGTAAGAAAACAAAAAATATATTTGTGAAAGAAACGCCATGAGGAGAAGACAGATTTGCATTTCACACACAGAAACAGAATATCAAATTCACTTTAAAGTGTGGGCTTTTAAGCAATTCTCCAGCTCTTAAAGAAATTCTTATGATCTTCGGAATCACATTACAGAAATATTTTACAACAAAACAGCCCAACTCTTTGAGTTCCTAAAGTACTTAGAAAACGTGTTCTTTGTCCTCAAAAATACGTTTCTGGGACCCTCTGCAATAACGATGATGCTTGTTTCTTTCATGGGACCCATGAGACAAACGACCAGAATTTTGTTGTCTCAAAAAATTTTGCATTCTTGTTGGTCTTGTCTTCGATTTTATGTTCTAGCTGCAGTCTAAATTTACATTCAAAATAGCACTGCTTGGGACTCTTTTTTCCCTCATTTTTGCACACGACAATTCTTTGTCTTTTCCATAGATTCTCTCTGAGTGAGAATTCTAAAAAGGAATTTTTGAATACTGGCTCTCGGAAGATTCGAGTTGCGTATACATTTTGAGGACCAAGGGGGAAATTTCACATGTTGTTCCTTTGAATAAAACATGTTGGAAAATTTTACTTGAAGACATAATAATTTATTGTTCTCAAAAAATAAACTCCTCACATAATTTATTTATTTCACCAGCGTTTTTATATAAGTTGTAAAAATAATATAAATCAAATAAAACTTTAACTAAAATAATATACAAAAAGTTTCAGCGATACTTTCATAATTAATAATATCAACGAAATTGAAAATAAATAAAAAAATAAAATTGCATGATTTAAATAAACATCATCTTCTACAGTAATTTGAAATTACATGATTGCTATTAAAACTAATCGAAATGAACCTTTTGAAATGAAAGAACAATACATCAATCTGCTAAAAAATATCAATTTTAAGATAATTAACATAATTAAAGTTATAATTACTAAAGCGAGTTTTAATTAATATAACTTTACTAATATATACCTCTCATTCTTAATGGTTTCATTTTATGATGCTTAAGCAACTTAAGTATTGTTAATAATATCACAAATGCTTACTCCATAGCAGTCCAACTAGTCTTCTTTAGAAATAACCGTAGTACGATAAATACAGCCAGCACATGTGTATGCATCAAGTTCATACACCATGATTTTTATTACCCTGTAAGAAATTTCTTATGTTCATTTGATGCAAGTATCATACATATACTGAGACAATTAGTATGCAGGTTAATGTTTTTCAAATTATAAATTCCACACGAAAATGTGTAATAAGATAAGTGAGCAATAACAATTTTCAAAAATCCGATATAATATAGTATGATTCTTGAACACAATATAATATAAAATAACTTCTATTTTTGAGATCTTACTATGAATACATTTTAACGTAAAAAATATTTGTTTAACGATCATGAATAAGAAATATTTGTTGGATGGTTTGTTCAATGACAGTTTAAGAAGTAAAATATTCTATGAGATAAACTTTATATCAGATATGATCAAAAATAGCAAATGAGTTATTTTTTTATCTAAAGATGGAACAAAATTTTGAAATTTATAGAATAATATTTCAATGTGGCTGGCTGTTGAAAACTCCTTGGCAAAAGGGCGATCGTATTCGTAAATAAAAAAAAACCTTAGAATTATTTAATGGAAAACTAACAGAACA
This sequence comes from Latrodectus hesperus, assembly GCA_037975125.1. Classification (NCBI taxonomy): domain Eukaryota; kingdom Metazoa; phylum Arthropoda; class Arachnida; order Araneae; family Theridiidae; genus Latrodectus; species Latrodectus hesperus. The sequence continues at coordinate 3,683,376 of JAJQOW010000014.1, forward strand.
TCAATAACTAAAAATTGAAGTTAACATTTTAAAACCTGAAACATTATATCTGAGGAAGAGGTTTCCCTAATTTTTTACGAAATGCTACTTGAAAAATACGCTATTTAAAATTTAAAAGTTTGTAAATACAATATTTCACCAATATAAAACATAAAAGTTTTGTCAAACAAAATATCTACTTTTTACTCGTCCAGTTATTAAAATTATTTATATAACTTAAGCAAACTTTGAAATCTAAATAATAAAAATCTTCCAAATCAAACATTGAGAACTCTATTTCAAATCTTTTTAAATAAATGTATCAGATTCATACGTTGTGTACGACAATCATTGACAAACATGCCATGAAATGTCATGAAAATTACCTAAAGATTAATATTAATCGATTATAAATATTTTATTTTTTCATTTATATTTTGAATCAAAATGCTAAATTTTTCTAGTTGTAATCTGTCAATTTGATAAATAATAACTTTTACAAAGCGTGAACTAGATTTCTGTTTTTATTTATAAAGGTTTTTGTTATATTTAACCTTTTAGGTCATATTCAAAAATCGATAGAAGTTACTTATACTATAAATATTAAAAGACTTATTCAATAAAAAAACAATTATTATGTAAATTAATATGATGACTTTGCATTTTGACCAAATACAGGAATAGGTAGCTGGTTGGTTGGTTTGCTTGTCGCTCAACGGTCATTTTTTGCACACGAGGGCTAATTAGAATGGGACTTACGGTTTAAAGTGGATTCCGACCCACTAAAAACATCCATGCCAAGGTGGGATTTGAACCCACGAACTGTTGAAACGAAGGCAAGAGCGCTAACCATTCGGCTGCAACCTCGGCGGAATAGTTGGCTGAATGTGAGCATAATTAACATAGTTTTATAGCTGACACACATGTATCTCTTCATTCAAAATTCTAACATTTTCAAAACTAATTAATGTAACTGCAACAACAGATTTTTCAATAATTAAGAAATATTTTAAGTTGACATTTACTAAATTAATAATCCCATTATAATTATTAATGAATTTGAAATATTAACATCCTAAATAATGGACATACATATTATCAAAAAATTTCACAGATATAATTATTTTCAAATGAACATTGTTAATATTTTATATATTATCTGATAGATAATTACTTTTAAATTATTTAAAATAAATATGACAGGGAAATTATTAAATTTTATTAGTGATAAATGACATTATTAGCACATATAATTTGCAATTTTTATTGCAAATTAACTGTGCACATTACAGCTTTGAAACATTCTGTTTTAAAAGAGACTATTGAATTCTCGGACTGTATTACTTCAAAGCTGTAAATGATTTTAAACGCGAGACAAGTCACCGTTTTTCCGTCGAAGCTTTACTTGGTATTTAGAAGGCTAAAAACACCTGCTTGGATTCTCAAGGGAGAAAAGCCGGGCGTATAAAAGTTCTCTTTAACTGTAATGAAACTGCGACGGGGACTTTCTCGAAAAGTACAAAAAAGGGAAAGTGATCCGGAAAAAGAAGAAAAATTACAAGATAACAGCCATGAATTTACTGTATAGTACACACCCTTTATCGATTTAGAGAAGAAATTTCCACTATTCGGGAACAAGTGAGTAAAGTAATTACAATATTGACCGCTTGCTTTTCTTGTCACTGTAAATTGGATAGAGAGGTCCATTTAAAGGAAAAAAAATTCCTCACTGCATCATACTGTTCACTCTTCTGTGAGATATCTTTAATCGTTTGTATTTATTTCTGCTAATGAAAGAAGTACAAGAATGATTAGCTTTAAGTGTTTTTTAAAGAAAATAAAGGTTGTTATAAAAACTTAATATTGTCATTAATTTATTGTAGCTGTCAAAGTACATTAACGGGTAGAAAAATCCCTATAGGATTTACTGAAGAAATAACTATGTTATTTATAATTTTTTTTTAAATTTTAAGATTTGTGAAATATTAAAGATGTTTTAAAATAATATTTGTTTAAAATTCAGATATTCATTTTTAAAACCGATCTACATACACATATTTTATAATTTTACCTAAGTTATAGAGATATTTGTGTTAAATTTATTTTACCGTTTTATTTATAAGAAAAATTTTATAAGCCAAGCAATTAAATTATTGCATTGACTGTGGACCAGAATAAAATGGACTTTATGTGCCTGTTTTATGTAAATAGCTTTTTTTTATAAATCTAATTTTTAAATTTATAATCAAAACTTACAGTAAGCTAACTCAAAAGTTTTGAAATAAAATTAACATATTGTATTAAAAAGTTCAAAAATGGAGAAATTCTAGAAAAATGATGAAAATACTTTGTAGGATTAAAATGAAATATTTAATCTTTGAATTCACCAACGCGAAAAAAAGACTTTTAGTTTATTTTAAATAGTAAAAAATAATTTACAGAGAAGAAGTGTTAATGAAATGTTAAGTTAAATAAAACAATGTATAAGCATATTTAATATAATTATTTTCTAATTCATAGGGAATGAATAATTTGTTCTTATATTTAATGATTATAAAATAAATAGTATACTTAAAATTTTAAGGATATTTTTTCTGTAAATGACCTCTCTATCCAATTTACAGTGCCAAGAAAAACAAGCGGTCAATATTGTAATTACTTTACTCACTTGTTCCCGAATAAAGGGATTTTCTTCTCTAAATCGATAAAGGGTGTATAAGTATAATAAAAAGTATACATTAAATAAATTCATATTATCAAAAAATTAGTCGTTCTTTTAGGGTACCCTAACAATTGGAAACTCTAAACTAATCATACTAGACAGCTATTATTCTTAAAAATCTTTATCGTTGAGAATAAATATTCAGATTAAATATTCTTTTTGAGAGTTCTTAACAGTTTACGTGTGAATTATAAAAGAATGCCAAAAGAACTATTCAAATTATGAAGAAAAAATGGCATTATATTTCTTTGACGAAGAAAACAGTTTAAACGAAAGAAATATACTTACAATTGCAGCATTTGGATAACCGCTTTTATTGTACATCATTATTTTCCTGAAATTTTCTCAGAATGCTTAAAAAGGAAAAAGATAGAGCTCATTCATCCCAATTTAAATTATACTGCTCTGAAGACAGAAATGAGTAGGTAAGATAAAAATAAAATTCTAAGTATGTTTTGACATGATGAAAAATGATGTCATAATCACAAAAGCATTTATTTTCTCTAGAATAAATTCAAAACAGTACACCGCTATTACTCCTTGAAGCTAAAATTTGCCTCCACTTTATAAAAATATTTTCTAACATTAAAAGAAAATATTGCAAGAAAATAATTCAATAAGTTTCTAATAAAACATTAAATAATTTTTTATTTAAATATATGTCTCTATATTAACATATTTGCTCTTAATTTGGTTTTAATTAATTAAAAAAATTAATAAGTTAAATAGTTAAATATACGTAATTTTGAAAGATGAAGAAAACGTTATATTTTTTTAAATATAACTTTTTATAAGGAAATAAATACTTATTGGTAATTTTTCAGATGAAAATTTTCCAGAGAAAACAATAATTTAATAGTAAAATTTTATAAAAGCAATAATTTTTTCAGTCAATTTAAATAATCAATTGCATTATCTACACATCCATTATAAATCAAAATTATCAATATCAATTTTACTATCTCCATGTAAACTTATCGCTTATAAGACATTTATGCGTTTCAAAAAAAAAAATAAAATAAAATCGACCCAAGAAAATAGATGCTTAAGCACAACTATTTAAATTATATGCTTACAAAAATTTCTAAATTTACTATACAAATATGTTTTTTATAAGGAACAGTTAAATACTTATATTTTCTTGATCCAGTACATAAGTAAGAGGTACTTCCAATGAGCGACAAATAAAAGGGATATAAAATTTACTATCAATAATATAAAATAAGATATCATTTAAGATTAAATAGAATACTTTTTCAGAAAAAAATATATACATACATACCACTATATGCAAGTCAACTCAAAATATTAGTTGCTCTAAAATTTACTCTCGTAGATTGATAAATATTTCAAAATAGGGGGAAATTGTATTTGGGAGCAGTTTTAAAAATGTAAATTTAACTCATTTTTGTAATGAAATCAAAAAATATTCGTACAAATTTTAATATACTTATGTAGTGACATGCAATAAGAGCTGTCAAATATAAGTTTAACTTCATTATGTACTTATTTTTTTTACAGTAAACCTTATCCGTTCTAAAATAATGTCAGTGAATTTTACTAATTTTGATTTTTTTTTCAAAACGTGAAGGAAAAGCAGAACAGTTTACTTAAATCTTCTTTGTAAGAAATTTTTATTTTTGCCAATGATATTTACAAAGCATAATTATATGCTTTGTAAATATCATTGGCAAAAATTTAAAAATTCATGAATAAAGATGTGAAAAATCAGATGCTTAGCTATACATTCAGGGCAAAAGCAGCTTAAATAGAACTACTAGAATATAATAAATAACAAATTTTTATAAAATTAATCAAATACTAAATGGAGAATAATAAAGCTAAACATAATTTTAGCTTGATATTTATTTCTTCTATTTTGGTTTGACATATTTAGTGTGTATTGGCTTTGGGGTGTATAGGCTTCTTTAAAACTTCAGTGAGGAGCCAGTGCAGAAAAACCATACTTTGTTCCAATGTGGTAAACACCCCCTGAAGAAGTTAACCATGTTGGTATATCGTTTCACTTTCCTTTTATTCTATGTTTCTTTAAATTTTTTAAACAATCTATTGAACACATTTTCCATCTGTTTATTATATTTCCTATTTTCAATTTACTATTCCCCATTTAGAATTTTATTGATTTTATAAAAATTTGCTATTAATAATGTAATAATAATAATAATTTATATATATATATATATATATATATATATATATATATATATATATATATATATATATATATATATATATATATATATATATATATATATATATATATATATATATATATATATATATATATATATATATATATATATATATATATATATATATATATAATTAATAATTAAAAACCTTTCAACCTTTCTTTTATTTTTTTCTTTTAAGATTGCACAAATAAGTTTGGGGCGTAAATAAACTAAATAAAATGATTCTGAAAAGTAGCATTGAATTTCTACAATAAAATATATTTGCAAAATATAATATACTTTAATTTCTAAAGTATATGTAAATCCAAATTATGAATGTATGAAAAAATTAAAATTGAAAGTCACATGAGAAAATGTTGGCTATGACATTTTGCTTGAGATATCAGTCATATAGTCCAAATTGGTGCTTTATAAATTAAAGATAAAATTTCCTACCAGATTCAAAGATTGATGTAAAATTCAATTTTAATATTATTTTTATGTTTATGGGGTGATGATTTTGTTTGAAGGTTTGGGATGAAGTGATATTGAATAAGCAATAAATAAAAATACTGAAAACTCTAACTACTGTTGTTGCATATCTTCAAACTTGTCTGAATTATAAAAAAATTAAATATTACCATGTATTTAGTCTCAATTATGAATTTATCTAGTTTATCAATTTTATAGTATTTTTCAATAAAACGACCATATTTTGAATTACTCGTTATAAACACTGGTATATTATGAAACAATATGAAAAACAAATACATATTTTTTCTTCAAGTAATTTATATATTTAAAGAACATGTAATAGAACAAAATATCATAATTCAAAGAAGAATTACATATTTACGGACAAAAAAGAAATACTTATCCCAATTTTCCATTCACAAAAGTTCAATAAATGTCCTGACAAAAATTGCTATCACTTTTCATCCGCGTGGAGTCAAAAGAATCATTCATCACTACTTCTAGTCAAAGGTAGTATGAGTCATAACATGGGTAAACTCTATAGATTTCTCCTTGGCACTATGTACCGCTAGTAGCTGAAGACTCCTCGTGTTGAAAAAAGGGATAGGACTAACACACTTTCCATGTTGTCCACTTCCTCTTAAAAGCCAAATATCCAAGTAACACCAAATGCCATTTATTAATAATAAATATGGTGACATGATCGATTGCTTCATCTGACAGAAGGAAGAAAAGACTTTTCTTAAGTATACTGTATAATTTATTTGAATCAAAATAGGATATTATTCATTAAAATTACAACATTATCTAAGAATGGTACTTATTACATATGATAAACAAACTTCAAAGTAATTTACACATATATAGATCCACTTTTTTCTCCTTTGTATATAAATATCTATCTATATCTATCTATATCTATCTATCTATCTATCTATGTATATATATATATATATATATATATATATATATATATATATATATATATATATATATATATATATACATACATATATATATATATATATATATATATATATATATATATATATATATATATATATATATATATATATATATATATATATATATATATATATATATATATGCATGCTTCCATTAGATGGAATGTGAAGCATCGAATTTGGTCTCATGAATAAACAATAATAAAATGGGAATGCTTCTGCCATATTATTTCTTCAATTTTATGAAGTTATTAACTGTTTCGCTTCTAAAATGTTTAAATCCTTACAGAATATCTTTCATGTTTAAATATAGAATGAAAACGCAAAGGGAACTTCCGCTTACTTGCAGTTCATCTGACATTTTACATTATTTTGATTAAAATATTCTAACTATGATTTGAGTTGGTAAAAAGGAGTATTTTCTTCATTGATTGTTTGTCAAGTTCTTTGACTTTTATTTCTCTGAATTTTTTACTGTAAAACACTGAAGATAGCGACTGTTTTGAGTGCCTCAACTTATCTTTTGAAAGATCTTCTACCTCGAAAAAGCCCTTACAAGAGAAATTGAACATTTTTATCTAGTTTCCAATAAATTGGCTCTGCTTCTCTTTGGCTCTGAATAGATCTCTTTTTCTCTCTATCTGTAATAAAAGGAAGCATTTTTTTTATTTTTGAAGTTGGAAGATATGAGTGAAGATCCTTACGGCATACTTTGCAATTATTTTTATAGTCATTAAAATGATACCAGAATAAAACTGGTGAAGTTTTACCTAATTATGATATTCTATGTTACACTTCTTAAACTATTCTCAATCAATTATTTTCATTATTGATAATTTAAATACTTCAGTTAATTATATCTTTTTATGGTACATATTTATTGGTGGTAATTTTATAATTACTCTATTTTAAAAACGAATATTCTTCTAATTTATTATTTATTTACATATTCACTGCCTCAAATCACTTTTTATATCAATTACTTAAAACTTGATTAGTCTTTTAAGCAAACTGATATAAAAACGTACGATAAATTTTAAAAATTCTTTTAACAGTGACATAATTTTTTTTAAATAATAGATGCTTTTCAAATTTAGCAACATTAATATTTTAAATATTACTTTATAAATATCAATTAGTTTACATATAAATACAGCAAATCAATATACTAAATATTATTTATATACAACACTTCAATTATATAAACAGAATTCGGCCAATATTTCTTATACATTTCTTATTTTTCAAAATACACTATACTTTATTTTCGATGCTAAATGTTTAATTTTAAATAATGATGTAAGAAAATAAAAAGAATTATTAAACTAATTAAATAAAAATAATTATAACATTTTTCTAAAAATTATTATAATTTTTAAAAATAATTACAATTACTTTAATATTATTTTTTAAATAATAATTATTTTTAAGTAATAAATATTTGGACATACTATTATTATAGCAGATTTTAATTGGACTAGTGTCTTGAAAAAATGCAATGGGAAATTTTTACCAATATATTTATAAATCTTCGTGACGAAATATTTTAAGAATTATAATTTTCGTTCATTTTTTAACTTTAAAATTAAATATTTAAATAGCAAGAAATACTTTTCATAAGAATATATATTTTGCTTTATTATTTTCTCTTGTATGCATATGGAATATGTGCTCCCTTATTTTTTAAAAAAACTGCTTATCTGAAGATTTTCATACTAATTAACAAGGCTACCGTATTTATAATTTTATTTTATTTAAATATTTTGTTAAATAAATTATGAGAAAGACATTTATGCAATGTATTTCAAGGAAAAATGTTTTTTTTAACTTTGCAGTTCTAAATATTTATCATCAAAAAATATGATATACTGAAAATAGTTTGAAGCAATTATTATTATTAAAAAGTATTTATTTTATTTAAAAAATATTTTTAGCTTGAAGAAAAAAATTGCATTACTGTTCGTAAGCCTATTGTTTGTTTTATGAATTATCTAATAGTTTCCTAATAGCTAAACTTTAAAAATATTTTTGTTTAATTATGTATAATGCATAATGTACACATGACATTCTTGTATATTATGCATAAAATAAAATTTCATTTTTTCACTAGAAAAAATATATTCTTTATTTTCTTAAATGTAGTAATCTTAACATGAAGAAATAAATTATGAAAACAAATTCTTAGGAACATTAATCTTAAAAAAAAGCTAATGATTCTGTTAAAGATTCAAATTCAGAAAAATGGAGGACAATTTGCTTCAAATTTTCTATATAAGCAAAGATGGCGCCAAACGAATTAAAATTAAGAATAGGAAAAATAGAAATTCATAAAAAAATATATTCAGAACATAAGCACACATCAATCACTTCTTTTAAGACTTCACAAAATCATTGGAGCATTCTTCATCAAAAGAGCCAAAAAGTTAGCCAAAAAGAAAAACTTAAAAAAATTAGCCAAAGAAAAGTATTGTGTCAGTAAAAAAGACGAAACAACTCTCATTATGTGTCAAATGTGATAAAAGTATTTGTAATAGACACATGCATGCAACACGTTTTCCAAAAAAATGTGATTAAATTATAAGTATTTTTGTAATTATTTATTTTAATAAAAGCATAACATATGTTATGAAACAAAAAACGTATTTAGTGTAGTAAAAATAATCAAGGTAGTATTATTTTACAAAAGAGGCTGCGTGTCAGACATCCTGCGCGTTCTCGTGTATGTATTTTAATCGAACCTCCCTCCAGGTTAATCAGATAAGGAAACGTCAAGAAAAAGTAAGCATATTTTATATTCTTAAAACAAAATTTTACTCATTAATATTTTATTAATAACGCGTATATTGCTTTTACTCAAACAAGATATACAACCCTATCAACATTGGTTTAATTTCTAAGATTTGAAAATGAGTATGTCCCAAATAACAAATTAATTTAACTTTTTCTAAGAGTAAAATAATGGAAATACAGTTTATTTTTAATGTAAACTTGTGGTCAATATAATTTATCATGAGATTTTAATTTATTTCTGGATAAAGTTTTTTGTTATTACATTTAAGAATTTTAAATATCTGATTTTACAATTGGTATTAAATGTAAAATCAGATATTTAATTACTTTTATTGTAATTTACAGCATTTTAATTGTAAATAAAGAATATTGATCCTTTTGATCTTCTATGCATTTTTAAATATTAAATTAGAGTGACTAAATTCGTTAAGTTATTTCTTGCAATGAAAAGACATTGAATGTTATTTCAATGTCAATACATTTACTATTTTTTTTCTTTTTAAGAACTATGAATTACCTAAATTTGATACTACAGATTAAAAGATGGAAGATAGTATTTAGAGGCAATAAAGTACATAACCAAATTTTTCTCTATGATATTACGTAAGAAAATAATTTATACTTATCAAAGGCTAATAATAAGCAGAAAAATGATAAAGTCAGCATGCAATATAGTTAAAATTTGCATAACATTATCTTAATCTGATATTAAAGATTTCGAAGCAAATTTAACATTCACATTTCGTATTCAAGTTTTTTATCACAAGAATATTAAACCAATTACTGTGATTATATATATTTTATAAACAACTCAAATTTTCTCCTTTTACAAATTCAAAATCAATGATAATTAAACAAACTGCACTGAAAAGATCTAATGAATATTTTTCTATTCACGATGTAACTGGTTTCTTATATATTCAAGATGTTTTTAGTTATACGTAACAAAATTTAATTAATTGTACAAATATATCATAAAAATAGGCTAAAATATTTAACCAATTTCAAGATTTTAGAGAATATAAAATTTTTTAGCAAAATTAAGATACTATCAATGGTTATTTTTGTCATAAATATCTAATTTAAAGATACATTTTCTATATGTATTTATCTATATAAAAATTCATATTGCTATCGTACATGTTACCTTGATGAAAAGTATTGTTATGGGAGAGATTGTATTTTTTAATTTAAATAGTATTGCTTAAAGGAGGCATTCATAGGATCAATCTGCACTGAAGTGGTTCTTCATATTTTGAATACTTATCCACTGCTGAAATTATTAATGAAATATCTTTTTATATACATGAGATGCATTATGAAGTTTATCATATTAATCATTTTTAAATAATGTGTTGACAAATTACTTCCTGCTTCTTAATATCAGCATAATGTTTAACAGAGAAAAACAATGATTTATTCAATTATTTCAATGAAATGTTTTCCCAATTTCTTAGCAAAGATTAATCGCTTAAGTTTATCAGAATAATCACATTTATATAAGTTACTTTATATTGAATCATTATATGAGTGGAATGCTATTTTTGTTAACAAAACTATTTGAAGTAGATATTCAGTTTTATTAAATTTTTGATAAAAGTTGAGAGCATTAAAATTTTACAGAAATCAAAGAGCTAAAGACAATAAAAAAATAAGGCGTCATTAAATGATGTCTAATACATTTCCTTTAGATATCTACGTTTTATGTTTGAATAATGGGTGTGATATAAACAACATTTATTTTACATAAATATATAATTCTAAAAATAGATTTAACTATATCATATATTTTTAATATAATTATATAATTTATAATACTTCTAATTATAGATTGTTTTTAGTCGCTATTACACCTAAAAGGAGATCAATAAAAATAGCTGTCACAGATTATCAAGTTTAAAAACATTAATTAAAAACTACACTAATTTTTCATTTTAATAAAAAATAATAGAAGTACAATTAAAAATAATTTATATTCGGATCAATTTTCAAGCAAATTCAGAAAAAATTGCAATTAAATATTATATATTTTTTTACTGAACTGCTTAATCGTTGTCATATTTCAGTTCAATATTTAAATATTGCTAATAATTGTGAAATAAAATATTCCTATTAATAGTGAAGTAGTTAGAAATTCGCTTGATATTATATCTGAAACTTTATTTAAATTTTGTGCAAAATTCAGTTTATATCTTTATTTTTTTAATAATAAAAATTTTTAATTCATATAAAACTCTAAAGATTTTTTATACCCCTATCATGAACTGTTTAGTGCCATAACATGAAAATGAGTCACAATTCTCTTAAATATTTTTCCGATTTTTAAAGCAATAAAAGTGTGAAATATTTTTATCATTGAATTTAAGAACTTTTCTATTTAATACAAGTTTCGAAGTTTAATACACTTTGAGTTGTCAACCAAAACGAAACCAATTTCCGGAAAACTCAAATTAAAATGCAATGAATGATCTTTGTCAGGAAATTAAAACGAAAGTTTAACTCCTCCGATTGCTCAATTAGTTAGTGAAAAGAAGAAAGTATTGAAGATTAAACTAATCTACTCTTATTCATGACGAAAAAGTTTGCTAGAAATATTTTCTCAGTATATGTCAAATCATTTTCGGTGTTTATACAATTAAAATACCTTACATGCTCTATAAACATTTAAATGCCTGTTTTGAATATAAATCTTTATTCATGACGACAAACAAAATATTTAAAAAAAATATTTGATTGTTCTAGCAGTAAATATTATTAAAAAATTTTATGAGTTATAAAAAATTGTTAAATGCTAATTGGTGTTAAATGTAATTTATATCTTCTACACTTTAAAAAAATAAGACTTTTACGACATTAAAGATTTATTATCATTAACGATGTAATTCGGAAGAGAAGTTTCAGAGATCTATTAGACTTTACCAGATTATCTAAGGAGTATTATTTCTTTTTCTACTTGTTTAAGAAGCAAATTTGCGTTCATAATTTAATTTACAAAGTCAAGACGGGAAATACTTAAGTTTCCCAATTCCATGGTGTTTCTTAAAGTGAATATACCTCTGTAGCTTAACATGTTTATATAATGAGCTGCAATTCTCTGATTCCGCCAGAAGCGAAGACGCCGCGCATTAAATAGGTAAATTCAAATGTCTTCTGAAGTTTCCTGTAAGGTTAACACACTCCTGACAAAGTATACCTACATCAATATCCCACTCCTCCCTTCACAGAAGAAAGGGAGGGGGTAAGTGGAGGGAAAGGAACTCCTATGACGTGACTTCTCTGCTTCAGTGCAAGTTGCAATCGAAGGATAAGTTCGTTAAGATGAGCAAATAACGGAACCGTGTGCCTAATGCCAGAGATCTAGTACACGGTCCGATGAATTGTCTGTATTGGCTTTGTTTGTTCAGCGTTCAGCCATGTAATGGAGGCCATCGATTCACTTACGTTGGTTCGGATGGACATTTCCGAGGGACTGGGATAAATAAATATGCCCACTTATCTTAGATCCGCATTAGAACTTCTGATTAGCGTTTCCGAGATTTCAACTGATTGCATTATGTTGCTAAGATTTAAAATTGTGCTACCTAATAAATTATTAACTAGAAAAATCTCAGAATTAAAAGGGCTAATCATAAATATTGTCTTTTAATCATATAAAATAATTTATTTTAACTTATCATCAATTTTAATTAGTATGGTTTAAGAATTCATTATTATACATAATTGTCATTTATCAATTATTTTATCTCAACAAAATTTATTTATAAATTATTTATATATATATTATTTTATCTCTAAAAAGAATTATTTATTTTCTTATGATAATAAATTTATAATATAGTAATTCATTTTAATACAATAATGAACAATAATTATTTTTCTATAACAATAAATTATATATAAAAGAGTATCATAATACTTACAATATCTTAAAAGTTTTGTCCATATTATACAAGAAAATTTTTTAATTTGCTTATTATTATTTAAATAAGGTTTATTTTATTAAATGCTGATTCATACAATTACTTAAGTAAAAAGAAAGCAAATATTTTTTCATAATTCATAATTTATTAAAGCAAAATACTAGAGTTATAATATAATTGATTATGTGAGAAATATTTAACATGCCATACTATTCATTAAACTTTTATGAATGAGAATTAATAAAAAATACATGATTTCTTACTAAATATAACGAATTTTACTCAGCATCATCAGATTTGGTCATAAATAAAAAAGTAAATTGATAGTGTGCGTTATATTTCGAAGGACAGTCCTTATAAAAAAAGGATTATGTTTTTTAAAATTGGCATTGATGAAATTACTGGAAATTAACATTATTTATCGAAAGAGTTCCTCAATAATTTCAAAGGAAATGATGAAAGATATATTTTTTATTTGAGTAATAATAAATAACACATATTTCACACATATTCTTTCCTTTTTCTTGTCAAAATAAATCGATATTTTTCCTAAATTATGTTGACTCTCAAATAATTCTAAGTACATATATTATCGTCCATTGAAAGAATTAAAAGTATTGCTCACTATAGTTGTCACATAAGCAACTGTTATTACCGTATAATTTTGCCAAGCTTTCAAATCATGTCTTGACACCTGAATTTATTTTAGAATTGAAATTATTCTATCACATTTTCAACAAACTAAACTATTATACATAAATTTATATCCTCTCAAAATTTAGTTTCTTAAATACATTATTTTAATGAAGAAAAATATTATATAGAATATTAATAACTAATCAAAAATATTTTTACTTCTAATTTCTTCATAATAATCTTTGTTTTTAAGAAGTTAGAAGAGAAAATATTTTTTACAGACAACCTTTAAACAAGAATATTAGATATGTTTCAAAGGCACACATGGTTGTGTGTGTGAAATTACAAAAGTAATTTCACACATTGTTGAATAAAACACTCAAATTAAAAAGAACATTTATATTTTAATACGTTTTTTTTTCATCGTTTTAGTGATATCTTTAGACAGCTTTTAATATGAATTTAAAAAACATTATTATTTTTTAGAAGGCGATATAAATAATCCAAGACTAATGTTAATTTAAATTAAATCTAAAACCTGAACACTATTTAATTATTATTAAATTAAAATAATAATTATATCTTAATGTAAAATAAAAATACAATTTTAAAGATTTTATTTTTTATTTTTAATAAGTAATATTTCACTTCCATAATTTGAGGGAATGTTGTGTTATACACGTGTCAGCTGCCATTACAAAATACATTTAGTTTTAAAATTAGGATTTTGAGAAAATGCTTAAACTAGTAATTACTGCCCACTTTACCATTTGCATATGTATTAAAAACTAAAAGAAAATATTTTGCGAAAGCAAAGCATTTTTAAATGATTTCCTTGAAGGAAAATAATGTTTTAAAGTAACATTTAATTACACAGAAATCACAGTTAGCAGTTTTTTAATTTGGATATTTTACAAAATAGAATTAAATAGCAAGGTAGACATTAATTTTAAATTTATTTAATGAGACTTATTCACGTAGAATTTTTAACAATTTAAAACTTAAAACATTTTTATGATTATTTTTTTCGAAAAAAATTTCAATGAAGAAATATTTTAGTTTTCAGTTATTTTTTATGTAATTGTTTACTAAATTAAAACTTTGAACTTTTGAAAAATAGGTTCGTATTAGGTGATACAAAACCAATAAAAATTTCAGAGATATCTTTGCAAATTAATTATAGAACAACAAATTTAAATCCTTATAATTTCCATTGTAATTGCAAATTTTAGATAAATTCTGTATACTAAGGCACAAAGAAACCTAATTGAAATTTGTGTGCAGCAAGTTGTTCATTTATTAATATAATTTGCATAAATAATGTACGTGCTTGGCAGCATTTGTTTTCTTACAAAGTAATCTTAATAAGTTTTTATTTTCAGAATACAATTTTAAATATAATGCGCAAACTAATCGGTACAGTTTAAAGAAATATGTACAAGCAACGTTGATGTTTCTTTTCCTAATATGACTTGTTTAGAAATAGTGCTTTTTTAAATCTCCATCTGAATGAATTTACTTATAAAATAAGGATTTATAGCAAGTTCTCTCATTTATTGTTTTATATTTATCTATCTAACTATATATATACAATAACCTATTTATTGTTTATGTGATTTGTTAAACTTAACTTCATAAAAAATTACATATATTCAATTTATATTTTTCTTGTAATAAATATTTTTACAAATGAGCAAAAATAAGTTGAAAAGAGTTCATTTTTTTCAGTGAAGATTATGCTTTATGTAATCTGTAAAATATGAAGAATAATTTAAATTCTTTTATTAAGTATAAAAATATATAAAATCAAACAAAAGTAATAATAATAATTTGTTTAGAAGGAATGAATGTAATTCTTTCATTCTACATATAACGAAACTTATTTTATTTCCTGAAGCAATTTTTACATGAGAATAGAGTTCTTTGAAATGCGATTTCATTTTTAATAATTTTCAATGCAATTTAAGCAATACAATGTTAAAAAACAATTTCTTTAAAAACCACTGTGAAAATTTACTCATTTTTTTAAAATTAAAAATGGGAAATGTTTATTTTACGAACAAATAAAATATTTAATATTAGGGTTTAATTTAAACAGTCGAAATCTTAGAATCCATTTATTTAAAGACTTTGCATAAAAAAGCTATTAAGTTAAAATAATGTTTAAAAGTGTTTCGTTGTTCCTATGAAAGTGATTATTAAATATGAATTATTTTCGTAAACATTTTTAGCTCATTACTGTTTTACGGTTCCATTGAGGGGTGAATAAAAAAGTCCCATTAAATATTGTTATTTGTTTAAAAAGTGTGTTGATAAACATTTTTATTTTGGAATGAATATTTAATAATAAAGATACTTACGTTCTGTTGGTACAATTCATTATTTTGTTCATGGATTAAAACATATTTTTTATAAAACTTCAAAAAACAATTTCTTTTTCACGAAATTAAATCTGATTCCAAGTAAAATGTACAGTAAACATTTAAATTGAAAATAGATAAAGTTTAATGTTGTATATAAGACGGATTTATTTAAAAAAGTAAGTATTTAAACTTTATGAAATCTCATAAAACATCGAATAAGATTATAGAAAAGAATATTTTTATCATTGTTTTTATATGATCTGGGCTGCTTTGACATTTTTCTTATATTTTGCTATTGATAATTCAAAGTAATGAACTGAATTTTAAAATTTCAGTAGCAATAAAATATTTTAAGGAAAACTAAATATTTTGTATGAATGTATGTAAATTAATGTATATCTTTACAGCTGTAGAATCATTGATTGAATATGAAAATGATATTTTATTTTTTTTATTGTATTGAACTAATTTGTTTAATTTTGTACTTACAATTCTTATACGATGTTTAAAAATGACATTAATATAAACACTGAACTTAAAAAAATATTTAAATTAATTTAGGTATTACTTGTATTTTATTTAAATTATTTATTAATTTATATAATAATGAAAAAAAACGGAAATTGCAAGCATAAATATTAAAATAAAGAACAAAAATGGTATCTTTATACGTGAGAAAATTTCATTTATAGTCGATGCCTTGATTACTTCCTTCAGTGTTATAATTTTGAAAAATTCTCATAAAGTTTATCAAATCATATGGAGTTTCTTCTATTAAAAGTAATTTAATATATTTTAAACCAAAAGTAAAAATATAAATAAATGTAAAATAGAGGAGTATATATATATATATATATATATATATATATATATATATATATATATATATATATATATATATATATATATATATATACATTAACCTCGCTTCTTTATGAAAATAAAGTGATCATTTAAGATACATAATTATTTCTCATCCATATAGTTTATATACTACAAGTTGATTACTTTGCATTTAGTCATAAATATATTTTGTAATTGCAGATTTTGTATAAGTTTCAAAAAACTAAATACACATGCAGTAAAAACCTTAGACTACGCAAGATAAGTAAGAGTTTGACTGAGACTTTTTATAATGAGAATCTTTATTCAATACAAGTGAAATAAATATTAGTTATTTAAAATTTAATTTTACAATTTGAATTTATAGCCCATTAAAATTTTATCAAATAATAAGACTAATATCAAAAATGGATTCTATATTTATGTAGAAAATATAATAGACTAATGGTTATAAAATCTATATTTATACGGAAAAAATTTAGCCATAAGCTTTTAAAATAGTATGTGTATAGTGTTGAGATAGATAACAAAATCAACTATGATTCTTCTTTGACAAAATATCTGATTATAAGTATGTAGCGTATACTTACATATTATGGCCTCGGTATTTTTCCCATAAAAATATGGCATTTAATTATGCGATCAAACACCATCAAAATATATTATACAAATACATTTTTTATCTATTTGTTAGAATGAAACTATAAGCATGATGTTTTTTTTTTCTTTTTCATTTAAAAAATATTGAAATTTGTAAAATTTGAGGACATATTTCATGGTGGATTACACAATTCATAATTATGAATATAGTCAATCAAATATACCTGAAAATTGCTTTTCAGATTGCTATAATAGAAGTTACGGTATATATAGTATACCTTATGTTAAAATCATTGAAATTGACTTCTAAAATTTTTTTATACTGGTGATTATCAGCTATTGATTTAAAAGAGTGATTATTTCTTAAATATCCCATTTAATTCTTTTGAGCCCATCACTCTTACTTAAGATTGACACCAATCGATATGATATCTCTGTCTTTGAATGAAGCACTTGGCTTCTTAATCTGCTCATACATTTATTTAACGGAAACATTTTTAGAAAAAGTTAAAGACTGCTATGCACTTCGTTATATTACTTCAAGTAATAATTCATAAGTGCAATATCACTTTAAATAATAGATTATCTTTTTGATTATTCTGCATATCTGAAGCTTATTAAATAATCTAATTAGATGTATATATGTTTTTTTCATAGTGATGATGAATACGTTTAAAAGAAGTTATTCATTTAAATATCATTTATCATTTAGGGCATTTCATGCCTAGTTATTAGGGAATGTCAGTAAAATGGTTTTAAATATTACTTACTGCTTCAGGATGCCAAGTCTCACAGCTATTTCTCATTTTTATACTTTTGTAAAAGAATGTGTTTTAAAATTTTGTATAAAATAACAAATTATTTAAATTTTTTTCTCCGCTACATTTTTGCAAAATGAGAACCTGAGGCTACTAAACTAATAATAAATACTTTGTAGCCACGTCTTAGCAATGTAAAATCCCATAGGCATAAAAAGTTTAAAAAAATAAAACATATTAGCTGCTGTCTTGAATGAAGAAGAAAATAAACATTTTTTGTAGTCATTAAGGAAGGATTATAATGGTTGTAAGGCACAAAAAATTCTTTCTCCTTACGAAACTTTCTTTCAACCAGTTTAGAAAAGCATTAATGGCTCCAAACTTTGAAACGACTAAAAGCATGGATTTATCTGCTAGCAATAAGTTTTTCCCAACAGCATATCGAAAAATAATAACTTTTCGTAGATATGCGCTTCACTTTGCATAATTGATTTTCAAGTAGTTATTTGTTGTATGCATTTCTGGAGTTAAGTCCTCATTGTTTATACGAGCGCTAATTTTCTATTTTGAATGCGCTTGGTAAAGTACAAAAAAACACTTATTTGTACATCATCGATTACTATCATGCTAATTTCGGTTTTTCTCTTGGGCTTGCGGTAATATTCATTTATTTTATTGTTTGCTATTCTTCTAAGGAATGCAAAAAGAAAAAGAGGAAAGTTGTTGCCACATTGCATTCAACATTTCACATTTCTTAAAATGGTTCTTATTATTTCCATGTATTTTTTAATATATTTTGTCAAAGATTAATTCAATTATATAACAAATAATCGACTTTATTTCTCATTTATTTTTACAGTGTTGCGCAATATATTTTAATTTATGAGGGAGAGAATGTCTGTTTCATTAACATAGGAAATGTTTTCTATTTTCCATATTTTAATTAAGTAGTTGCTAAAGTGTTTTCAATTAAAATAGTTGGAATTTATAAAGTGGTATATTTCACAATATAAATTAAATATGTTTATAAATTAATTTAATTATTTTCATATTCATGCGTTATTGTTAAAAATTTGAGAGAATTATATAAATGTGGATAATTAATGCTGGTAAAGTGAGGAGTGTGCAATAAATTTAATTTTAAAGTATATATTTCCCCAAAATGTATATAATTTCAATACCTATATACATTACCTCTCTCTCTCTCTCTCTCTCTCTCTCTCTCTCTCTCTATCTATCTATCTATATATATATATATATATATATATATATATATATATATATATATATATATATATATATATATATATATATATATATATATATATATATATATACCAAGAATAATTCAATGCATTTAATAATATTGTTAAGCTATAAGTTTTTATTAATTATATAAGTTTTCAATAATATGAAACATTATATTTTGCAGTATAAGAAGGGTAAATATTAATTTGTGAATTTTAAAAGCATGTTTAATTACTTTAGTACTTTGTTGGATATTATGATGAGGAATAATGGTAATGAATGCAGGTATAAATCATTCAATTTTAAGTGCAAAATTGTATTTTATTAAAAGCAATTTATTTAACGTAAATATAAACTAAAAATTGAAGTATATAGTGTAATAGTTTTGCATTTCATAATTTATTTTATGCTTTTATGCTTAATAAATTGAGTTTCAATGTTTCAATATAAGAATAAAAGTTGAACTTTCCTGATAAAGGAATTAAGAATTTTATCACACTCATATCAGATGTAAGTATTTAAATTAATATTTTGAATGTTTAACTGTTTAGTCACCATTTGTGAATACAATAATAAAATATGCATCAATTTATACAATTCACGTCATGCAGACATCCATTAACTTATTACTTCCGAAGAACAACGAGCTATTTTAAAATATACACTCGATTGAAAAGAAAGAGTCAAACCATGAAAACATGTTAGCAGAGTTTCGAAGGATTCAAGAAATTTCGGTTCAATTTGACTAGATGGAATAGGAATCCATCAGCATACTGGGAACAATTCTAATTCGAGCTTTTTTTTCTGCTACTCTTTTTTCTTATTCCCACCTATGGTTTTTACTGAAGCTTAATGTTCCATGAACAGAAGATACAAACAAGATTTCTGCATTTGCCAAATTACTTTGCCATGGCAACATTGAAGGTTTCAGAAGAGATCCTATTGGCTTAAGGCATTGATTTGAAAAAGAAGAAACATTTACTCTCGTTTTCCTGTTATTAAGAATATTGGAAAAATGTATGTTACATGCTGCTGAGATTGCGGATAACTGTTCTCTTATTGTTTTCATTCATAGATTTTGAACTTATTGAAAAATATTGGAGTATTTCCTTTGAAATTATATTTAAAATTCAGTTACTTGATATCGAGTTAGTATCTTTTATAAAGATTAAGTTCATTTATTGGTGTAATATTTTCAATATTTTTTCCTCTTTAGCTTAATTTTTCGAGTTTATTGTCCCCACTAATGATTAAAAAAATATAAACACTGTTGCAACAACTTCTAATCTTTTTGGAAATTTATATATACAATAAATAACTTCATAAAATTAAAACGTACATTTTTGAAGTTTATTGCACTAAAGTAAATTGAAATTATGTACCTTAAGTACTCAGTAATTAAAAATTAGAATTTTTATTAAAGTATTTTACATCAAATTAATGAAGAAATGTGTATTATAATACGTAAAATTCTCTACGGACCTTTCTTTTAAAAAATTTAATTGATTTCAATTACTAGAAATAATTGTTCATTTATTTTACGAATATTTATTTGATTATATGATAAATATATTTAATTATATTTGAAATCTATAGCTTTTTATATTATACGTTTTCAAAATATTTCTATTTGACAATATTATATACTGAATTACTGTTAAATGGAAAAAAAATATTTTTATAAAAATAAGTCTTTCGTGCTTCGAAAACTGTTTGTTCAAAACTTAAGTAGATATTTTTGACAGTGTATCCGTAAATTTTCGAAAAGGTTGCCCTATTTAAAAGTACCTAACTTTTATTGAATGATGTTAAAATATTCGCCGTGGTGTTATCATCAACTTTTTTTTACTAAATGTGGTGATAGTATTTTTATTTGAAGAAGTTTCTTTCGTAAAGTAACACAAAAAAACGCTTTGTTTCCGTGTAGATAAAATATAACAAAGGGAGGAAAATATTTTGTGAAAAATATTAAGCAAAAAAAAAGTTTCTTGGCTTAGTTCTAGCACTAGCTTCTTTTGTGCATTTTTATCTAGAAAGCACTTTTGGTTTAAGGGTTTCCGTAAGCACTAAAAACACATGTTTTACCAGATTGGATGTTTTTGGCCCCTTCTTTATAATGGAATGTACCATTTTTTTAAGTTTAAAAAAATTACCGGCGATTTCTGATTATATCTCGATTTTAGAAATAATTTTTTCAGCATAAAACGTTCATTCACTTATTTTTACCAAAGGAACTAAAAAGGTAAATACTTTTGACTTGCTGTTTATCTTAAGTGAAACTAAAAAACTTATCGATTCTATTATAACTTAAAATGTTCAACTAACACCTACATATACATGTAAACTATATGTACTGGAAAATTCTTGCAGCAGTTAATTGATGAGTTTTGAGTTTTCAACAAGTATTCCTTCAAGGTAATGTTAGCGTAAAATAGTTTTTAACAGCTTCGGAGATTACGTAAATTATTGATTCAGTTTCAAAATCAAAAATTCAGACAATACCCAAAAACAAAGATTTGTGTAGGAATATTCAAGATTCATGTCAAAGTAGTTAAATGAGAAGTATTTGAATGATGAATTCTTAACATGTATGGTTGTAATAGCATTCAGCTGATATAAGTTTACTTTCATACTCTATCAATAAATCAACTGATTCTTGAATTTGACAAAATATTTTTCTTGAAAAAATAACTATTCAAATTTTTTAATATTTCTAAAAAATATATTTTAAAAAATGAAAAAAATTTCATTAATAAATTATTTCCTAAAATTTTGCAAATTTAATTTTATAAATACTTTCTGTAATTGGAAATGGTAGTGTTCACCAATTAAAAGACCAATTTTATAAGCTTCACTGGACCCATTGATAAGATCTTACATTTCTTATGAGTTAGTAAACCATCATTACTTCTATGAGAGTGGTCTTAACGTTCAACAATAAATAAAAGACTCGCAATAATAAAATAGGATATCATAATTACGGAACCTTACGATTTGTTCCCTAATGAAGCTAGCAAATACTTTGCTTTAATTAACGTATATTCATTGTTAAAACTAGAAAGAGAAAGAAAATAATCTGCTTATTGCTGGTAAGATTTCCTAATAAGACATTTAATGATTTTTAATCTTAGGAATTCGTTAAAAGAATCTGGACTTGTATTTATTTCTTAGAAGTTTCATATAACTAAGGGAATATTTCATCTTGTTTTTAGCAGAATGATATTTTTCATGTATTTACACATACACACACATTCTAATATACATAAATTATAAGGAATGTGAGTACTCATTCATAGGAAATATATTATTAAGGAGATAATATCGTTTAATTGTACAAATAAACGACTGTTAAACAAAGAAAAGTTAAAATTATTTGTTTTTTTAGTTTTTTGTTCTTAAAATATCAAGTGTGTTAAGTTTCTTCATATTTTTATCAAGTTCATATTAATTAAATTTACACTCACCAATCATAAATATGATTTCTGTAATTTTTCTCGGAATAATATGAACAATGTTGACAGGAAATCAAATGTCCCAGTAAAGTAAGAGCCAAAATGTTATGTATGAGTTTTCCTCCGTAAATTTCCACTATTTTGAAATCAATTTTTACAAAGACAATTAAATATACTTTTTAATTTGTAGTATAGATTACAATAATTAATAAGATATTATGTTGTAATAAAGTGTATGAAATATAATTTATTTTTTAAGAGATAAGATACTGTGTAGGCAGTATTTTCAGAAAACATGATGAAGAAAATTACTCCATTGTATTCTCCAAAAACAATAGGAGTAAAATTATCATATTTACTATATGAAAGTCAGTTATATTGCTTAGAATTCTTAATCAACAGAATGAAACAAATAGTGTTAAAATAAACTATAAATGTTAAAATAATTTATAAATACCTTTATTCTGGTTATGTAACAATTTTATTCATGTAATATTCGTAGAACAAACATTACAAAGGACAAATTTATAGCAATTAATTAACATGTTTTTGTATTATTAAAACTGGATGGAGAACTTTTATGCAGTATGTACCTTGAATTACATTTTAATACCTCAAATATGATTTCTCTAAGAAGATTTTTTGAAATTTTGAACTGGCATTTTGAAAAGCAAATTATAAAATATCTGTTATAAATAGATGATATTTCATAGCGATATTGAAGTTTTACAACATTTAATAATTGGATAAATTGTATGTCACTTCTTATTTATGTCTAATTTTCAACTATTTTAAATAACTTTAAAAGTTGTGATCTCAATAAAATTAATTTAATTAAACTGATTTTAATATTAATTATTAAGAAACACGTTCTGATATTACAGATCATACATTTTACCATTATGTGTATTTTTGAGACTTAACATGACAATAATTTTGACAAACAAAATGTCTTTTCTCTGATATATGTTATGATTTTGTTTGTGATTGTTAAAATTGAAAAATCAAAATCATATTTTTTTAACTTTTCTTTTCCTGATTTCTCAATTTATCAACATGTTTTTATATTGTTCATAAATTCATCATTTTGGAGTTAGGAGAGAAAGTTTAAATTTCCTAGATGGGAAAACTAACAAAATGAGAAATGTAGATAATTGTTGTGTGATAAAAGAATCATAAAACGCAAATTACAATGTATACTGAAATACAATTCATATTGTTTAAAAACTTTATTTTTTATATTAAGTATAGCTTAAAACACTTTCAATAGACTGTATCTTGCATATCAAATATTATTTAATATATAATTTCTTTCATAAATGAAAAATAATATAATTTAAAATTATAACAGAATTGAAAGATCTTTTTTAAGAATGTATATTGTTTAAAATGCTATAGTTTTAGGAAAATAAATATTCAAATTTTTAAACTGTTTCAGTATGTAGATGTAAATGTAGATTTGAGATTAATAGCTTATCCAAATTTATCATTTAAGAAAGAAGGGAATATTAGAAAACAATAAAAAAGTAGGAACGAAAAAATTATCCAGTCGTTTTTTAATCCTTTCAACCATAAATGATGAAGGAAGTACTAGAAACATGGGTGCTCTTTACAAGGACTCGCAAAAACTAATCTTTTGAAGTAGAGATCTGGATCAGCTGTAAAAAACTAAATAATCAAGAATGAAGTACAATTCGAAAAGAAGAGGTATACTCGAAAAGAACTAGCTTTTGTACACTTTTGCTAATGAACTCCCACTTTTTCGCAAGAATTATTCTCATCTTTGTATGGTCTTTATCTCATCACGCTTCGCTGGTGATAATTAGGAAGAAAGTTAACTTGTTCCTCTGAATCCTGTTATGTTTGGTTTTTGCATTGTTTTTAAAAGGGAAGTAGATTTTGTAGCTTGCAAAACAATTTTCTTTATGCTTATATTTTAGTTTTACTTGAAGTTATATGCTTGCTTTATTGAAACATATTTTTAAGAAAATTTTATGTACAGATATAAATGTGTCAAACTTAATGAATAGGCTAGAGATTATTTAGAAAACCTATATAATTTATTAAAATATAGTATCAGTCAAACAGAATACTTGGCAAAAATTTATATTCTAATTTAATTTAAATGAAGGTTTCGTTAATTAAAATTTAAGAAACGTGATTCGTAACTTGAGTTGAGTTCATTTTATTGAAAAAGTTTTACAAATGATAAATGCTTAAAAATTTTAATTATTAAATTTCAATATTTAATTATAAGAATTACAAAATTTGTATTCGTATTCCATTTCTAATTCAAATTAGAAAATTTATGTATACTTTTTCACAAATATTTCTTAAAACGTGTGCCTAATGTGTAACAATAATTAGCCTTTTTAGATTTGAAATTTTAATTTAGATTTTCAAATCATTTTAGGAATTATATAAGAATCTGGTATTATATTTAATTGCTTAATTTTACTTATAAAAACGTTATAAAGGTAAATTTATGCCAGGTGAAAAATTCCTTGTTGTTAATAAATAATTATAAACATTCATTTGAGATCATATTAAATGAAGTTTAAATAAAAACATGTAAAGACATATTTCAAATCATTTGTTAATGTGTACTACTTGTTTAATTATTTACAACTTTATAATGGAGACATGCCTTACACAAGATTACAATATTCATTTCATCTAAGCTGTCAATTACATTTGAATGATTCCTTTTCATTAATTTCAAGATAATAGCGATGCATTCCACGCATGTGATGATTTATGGAAAATGTTGTTGAAATGCTTTAGAAACAGTGGATAAATGTCTCAGATACTTCCATAATGATCTCATTCGGAAAACAATAGGAATTCGCATGCTTTTCAAAGACTACGGAAAACAAGTTGTGCTGCGTATTCGCAAGATTACAACAGGTCCATAGAGTCAGCTGCAATTGAAGTTCCTTTATAATAATCACTATTTATTTTGAAACTTTAACTGAATTTAATTGAGTTTGAGACTAACAAAGAAATCAATATGAGTGATCATTATCATTTTAAGGAAACAGTCAAACACCAGCTAAAATGGTCCATAAACATTTTATATAAAATTAGAATATTGAAGAGCAGTACACTTTGAAAATGAATAATTAGTAATATGACACTGTTCATTTTGAATTACTATTAAAGAGTTATTAATGAGTTTTGTGGCTGAATTATATTTGTTGCAAATTACACACGGTTACAAAATTCATTACTACATTACTGCAGTTACAAAATTAATTTCCCTATCTATTAGCAGTATGCATTTTTAGCAATGGAAATGGATAGGATTTCTTGATTGGCACCTTGAATTATAGGATTTGTTTGGTATAACTCCATTAATGAGAATAAATAAAATATGCAGTTTAGTAAACTTAACATACAAGAAATGGACTGTTACGAAATATAGAGTTGATACATATTTCTGACAAGATGAGCATCAGTAAAAAACTCGGTCTAAAGCGTACTATATCTGACATTTCAAAGATTAAGCAAATGAAATAAATGTCTATATCTTCTACATTAGTTTTGTTATTTGATTTCTATTCTCCTGCTACAATAGAAAGTCGCATTCCAGTGATTATTATTTCTTTTTTAACTGAAAGCAAAAATAATTTGTAATAATATTAATAATTTTATCAATTTTCTTATCCATTCCTTAGTGGAATTTTCTATCAGAATAAATGAATTAATTGATCACAAACTTAGGAAATAAATTCATTGGCTAGTTTTCAAAATTTAACTTTTATGTGACATCCCTTTAAATGTACACTCAATTATCTTAATATAATCACACTAATTAGAAGATTGTATAAAAATTTCTGTTTTCTAATTATCAAGTTTTTAATCAATATTGTTTAAATTTAAAGTGGCCATATTTGTTTTTTTAAAAAAGTTATCATATTGAAAGCAATTCCAAAACACAATTTTGCAACAGAAAATAATGTGTGAATTAAATATATGAATCATTATTGGTAAAAAAGTTTAGGATATCAAAATTCTTGAAAAATAATGTAAAATTTAATTAATAACATTCAAAAAATAACTACAGATCACTTTTTAACTTAAAGTATTAAAATTTATACATAAGAAATAAATAGGAAATAAATCTGTGAAACTCATTACCAAAAATATGCATTTTTATTTATTTTATATGATTTGATTAATTAAAATTGATGAAAAACTTGGATTTTTTATAACTAGACAGCTACCTTTTAATTCAATACTTACTTTAAAAGAAACGTACTTACTTTTACAGAAAAAAATTAAGTGGTGTATATTTTCAGTCCATTCACACATATATTTCAAATATCTAAGAATTTACATGAAATAGCCAGTGTCATCATGATTCAAAAATGACATTAGCCAATGACATATATTAATTTTATATTTTCAGACTTAGGTCGCTTTTAATGGCATTTTATACTGATAAATCTATTAAGGGATGAAAAAATAGTTGGATAACGATTGAAGTTTTCTCTAAAATCGCTTGTCAACAAGAATGTTAGATATATTGGACAACTCTAAACGTAAAAAGAAATGTTATGATAGAGAAAAGAGAAAGTTTATTTTTAAATTTAACTTATTCTTCAAATCTATTTCAAGCACAACAGTATCTACAATAGCATTCAACAAAATTACACTCTCAAGTTTTTGCACTAATATATTCCATAAAAAGTATTTTAATAAATATTTTTTTCTATTAAATGTAACTTTATTAAAATATTAAAGTTTTAAATTTCTGTAAAGGTTTTGTGTAGATTAACTTTGATATAGTAAATTGTATACAGTAGATACAGCAAATTCATTTTTCACATAGATTAAACAAACACGTAAAATTGTATATTTTAAATGTTGAATAGTCCTGTGTTATTTACTTTTACTAATTTGAGTGAATTTTATAATTAATGAAATTTGTTTTATTATTAATAACAATCTCAGTATTATAAGGCCGTACCTTATAACTTTATTTATTCACTTAACACTGTTATCAGTGCTGTATTGTTAGAATTTTTTTCATATTATTTTTCTTTAGTTACAAAACAGTTTCACACGAAAATAATAACTATTGCTAAACATACAAAAATTTATTTTACGCAACCGATGTTAAGTGTTAATTCTATATTTATAACCTTCTATAATTAATATTTTTTCCAACCTGTAAACTTCAATTTATTTTCTAACTTTGAAATTTCTAATTATGAATGCATTCACCATTTAAAATATTGAAATTTAGCAACTTAATTGATATGAAAATACTTACATTTTTTCTTTAATACTAATTTTCTTCATCATAAAAAACAAAATTATTTACATTCATATACTTTTAATGTGAAAAATTTATGATGGGATGAGAAATGTTAAAAAAAGGAGTAAATTTAGATGACAGATATTCTACCAATGACTGGCAACGGTATTTAAATAACGCTAGATAATTTAGAATAAATCTAGCTCATACGTATCTAGCTCGTACTCTAGCTTGTATACGATTAAGTTTCTTTTAAATGTACTCCTGGTATTCTCTAAAATGAATGGTGAGATTTAAAATTATTTTCGGCACAGATTTCAAAATTAGATATATAAACTTCTGTTTATATCCAAGTTTTGGTGAGTTTATTCAATGTTTTCATAAAATTATAATTTTCTTTTTGCCTGGTGAATAGCTGCGAGTTGTTTATTTTTCTGTTATCTCTAAATTTAAAGTTATTAAAATATGTGTATTAATAAACCAGCATAAAGTATTTTAAAACATTCATTCTATTTGTATGTAAAATAAAAATGAATATTCCAAATCATTGTAAGTATTTTGTTTGTTTAGTAGCACTGGAGAAAATATACAATATTTCAAAATAGTACATAATATTCATAGTGGCAAAAGGTGTTTGTGTTTATCTAAAAGCATGGCACTTCTAAGACGTTTATATTATTTCAGTTTTAGGTTTTTTGTTAAATTTTAACAATAAATATATTTTTTATTCAAAGTAGCTTCTCAAATATTTATAAATATCTTATAAAATAATTATATAATAATAAAGATTTTATTATTTTAAAATTTATAATTTACTTTAAAATAACTTCAATAGTTGCACTTTAAATTAAAGAAATTACATTAAATATATGAATAAAAAATTTATTTTTTCTAAATATTATATTAATATGAAATAAATTTAAATATGTAAACTCTAATAAGTTAAATCAATTCAACGAAATTAGATATTTGTGCACATTATAAAGCATAATAGTACAATCCAAACTTATTATTAGGTTAATATTTTGTTATAGCTGAAAATAATAAAAATATTATAAATAATAGAAATAAAAATTAAATTGAACAGAAAATAATTTTATAGAAATGATTATCATTTTAAGCACTCAGCACTCTGATTAGAAGTTAAAGAATGTATTTTCAAGTAATTCAGAAAATAGCTTTTTATGCACATGTTTTAAGTGAGAAATTTATTATTATAAACGATATACATATATATATATATATATATATATATATATATATATATACATATATATATATATATATATATATATATATATATATATATATATATATATATATATATATATATGCATATATCTTTATAAACGTATCTTTGAAATAAGAGACAGCACCATATGCTTCTTATTACTACAGTTCGTATAAGAGCAATCATAGGACAATAAAGAAATTAATTGTTGACATGAAAAGCTTCATCTTATGTCAGGCTTTTCCTTATTTTCTTTGCTGATGCCGGAAAGTGGTTATTAGCTTTCACATTATGAACCATTTCATTCTTTGATCTTTTCCCTAGTCTTCTATGATTTGATCTCCATATAATTTGTATTGTATGGTCACAAGAAACGCTTCAGATTTAATGAATAACTCGCTTAATATGTCAGGCAGATGGCGCTAGAGTTATGGAACAATTGATATTGAAAGAATGATCCAGAAATTAGATATTTGTTTCGTGCATTTATGTAATAATTATTCTTCTTGTTTTGAGGAAAGATCTTATATTGCAATTTTTTTAATACAAGAAAATTTTTTTTAAATATTTTTGGTTCAAGATGGCGATTTCAATTTTTTTCAATGACATTTATATTCACATATAATTATATTTTCCTGATTCAGTGATTTATAACTCTAGAAAAAAAGTTTTCAGAAAATTTTTTTGTCTAAAACTTTAATTTTTATTAGTACTTAAGATTGAAGTTTATTCCAAAAAAGTAACCAGAAATATATTCATATTTTACTGTTAATAAAGATGCATTGATTAAACACAGTTAATAAATATTGCAAAGATCATTTATAACTAGCATATCTCTTTTGTGCTACGTTATACAGTACGTATAAACTCTATGATATTAGATTTATGGTTTAAATAGCATTAACAAATCCACCCGTTTTTGATTCAGTGACAAACAATGACTGAAATTCAGTTCTAAATAACTATTTGTTGTTGTACCATCATAATATTTCAAGTAACAAATGATATTCAAAAACAATTATTATATAATAGCATGCGTTTCTTTTAATTAATCAGATTAATATTTCTTAAATTTATTAATCTATTTTAGTAAAAAAAAATAGTAAAAGTATATTTAATCGCTTTCATTTCAAAATCTAATTACAGTAATAATAAATACTCATAAATAATATATTATTCCAATTTCTGCTACGTATATTTTCCCAACCATTTCTAAATTATTACAAATGCTTGCTTATATAGAATTATTCCATGATCTTAGAAAGCAATTGAATTAAGGTTATGAATTTTCTCCATCCATGAGGGTAACATTTTCCTTACTCACCCGGGTGGTTTCCAAATCATTACGTCTGTTCACTTAGAATACAATAAAGCACTTTCCAATTACTCAGGGAATAGTTTGCTTTTGAAGGAATATATTAGGAAAGCCTTAGAGATAAAAAAAGCAAAATGTGGAAGTTACGCTTCCACGGATTCAGTAAGCAGATAGATTTAAATTGAGATCAGAAGTTGCCTTGCATATATTATTTCGTCATGAGGGAAATAATTGGTACGAAAAGACAAATATTTGACTATGTTTGTGTATTACACTTGATGTTCAGCTGCAGTATTTTGAAAATGAATTAACTGAACTCAGTTTTCCTTTGTTTTTTAGCTTATTTTTGTAATCAGCAAGGAGTGTGGATTTTTCCAGAGTATAATTACTAAAACTTTTCTTATTTACCTGGACTGTAATTATACATTTTATATACTACAATGTACACATTTCAATTAAAGTTCGTTGTTGAAAATTCAAGTGATGCTAAATGTTTTATCACCTGGTTATCACTTAATATTAAAATTGATTTAGGCACATTCATTTATATACCTTTAACTTCAATCCCAGTCATTGTTAATTATTTAGTTTTAAAACAAAAAGATGTAAAAATATTTTTTTTGTAAAACTCACTCTTGAATAATATCAGAAATGCCTTGTATAACATATAGGATTTCTTATTTTGTATTTATTTAAATAGTATAGAGAAGTATATTTAATATTATTTCATCGATTTTCGCTTATCATGCCTTATTGGAATTATGTAAAATAATACTGGATTCTTACAGGATGTATAAAAGTATTACAAAATTTTATTTCTTTCAAATAAAATTAAATGTGTAAGAAAGATATTATATGTACACTATAATCTGCGTTATATTTAATTTAATTATATCCAACTATGTTATTGTATTAAAAATTTCCGAATTGCTTAGTGCATTAATATATCCAATTTTTTATAAGTAGAGTATTTCAAAGTATTTGTTTAAACTTAATTATGATAACAGAACAGTTGAATTTGAATAAAACACAAAAAATTAAAAATATTAATATTTAATATTTATATGACCGCGTAATATGTTTTAAAGAATTTAGTAATTCAAATTTAAGTATTCTTATTGTACTTTTTGTCAATGAGCGATATTTCTTATTTGCTTATGTTAAAGCATTTTCTTAACAGTAACTGTAATAAGTCGATAAAAATGAGTGATAAGTTTTAAAAAGCTTGTAATCTTATCTCTTAAGTTGAATATTTAATAATATGAAATAATGTATTTCAATAGGTTATTAGGATACATATATATATATATATATATATATATATATATATATATATATATATATATATATATATATATATATATATATATATATATATATATATATATATATATATATATATATATATATATATATTTGTTGTAAATTTTGCGTTGTAAATTATTATGTATAAATAAATATCAAATTTAAACAAAACACATTCTACAGAATATGTTTAAAATACATATTATATATTTTACTAAAATAAAATGCATTTTAATAGGAAATGTTAAATTATATATTTTTATTAAAATATCAGAATTTGTTTTTGATATTTAGGGAAGTTAAAAAGAAACTGGATAAGATAACACTTTCAATGTTCACAAGACTTTCAAAATGTATACACAAATATTCCCTAATGTATTTAGTATGAAATATCTTGATCCAACAGTACTACAATTTTCATACTATTCACATGTAAGTTAATTTCTACCAAAAATTTAATTAAAAATTGAAAAATATTACAAACACCATGCATTTCGAAATACACGTGAAATATTTTGAACTGTTATTGACATGCTTCGTTTACCAAGCAAATAAATAATAAAGTCACATAATAATTTTTATTATTTGACCAAAAATAAAATAATTTCTCATCTAGTGCATTTATAATGCTAACTTATATTCCTACTGATATGCTTCTTTAAGTTTATTCGTAACTAAATGCAATAAGTATTCTTATGCTAAACGTAAAAAATAGAACTTTTAAAGTAAATATTTAATTAAAATTGATAACAAATTTTGCATTACCACAACTTTTTGGATCAATAATTTAAAATTTCATTCAATTTGAGATAATACTGTCATGTTCTGCTTTTAACTAGTTTTGATTGCTAAATATTGCATTTTTTCTTGCAGCACTAGTACGTAACTCGTAGGTCGTGTGTTCCTCCTGTCCCGTTTTTGCTTCTTTTGGTCTACGCTCATCGTCAACCCTATTCTTCTCAACAAATACACAGCATCAAACTGAGCAGTCATGGCTGCTTTTGTAGCGAAACAGATGGTTGGGAGTAAACTTAATGCAGTAAAAGGTATAGCTTTTATTTTGAACTGTATAAAATTATTTACTCTAATATGAAAAACAAATAAAAAATTTTACTTCATATTCATTTACACTAATTTGATTGGCACGCGATTGTTATTCAAATTAATGGAATTAACTCCTCTTTCTTCTTGTGCTTTTTCTAAACTTGCCTAAGTATCTTATATTTATGTATATTATTTATATACAAATGTACGTATAAATAACATAAAATACATAAGGTAGTATATATATATATATATATATATATATATATATATATATATATATATATATATATATATATATATATATATATATATATATATATATATATATATATATATATATATATATATTAAATTTCATTTATCTAAAAAATAAGTTATTTTTATTTAAGAAATAATTTTATGTAAATTTTATTAATTTTTTTAGGTATAATTTCAAAATTGTACTAAATATGCATGATTATTAATTGCTACAAATTTACAACATAAAAATTATAAAATGTTTTTGGTATCGTATTTCGTAATAAGTTTATCATTTTATGAGAAATTTATGTAAATATTATTGCAACTTGTGTGTGTGTTGTATTCATTTATATATTTTAAAGCATATAATTTATTGATATTGTAAATAGTTTGAAATAATTGAAACATCAATAAAATATTTATGCATAGGTTGATACACAAAAAAACAAATAGATAAAATCTAAGAATCTTATTGATTTTATGATAAGATGTTCCTATAAATTCTTATAAAATCGCATTCATTTTAAGTATTGATTTCTTTTTCGAAAGTTTTCCCAAATATTTAGAGAAAGTTTTTAGCAAAATATTGATAAAAATTTCAATAAAAAATTTTCATATACTTATGTGCAATTTATTAATAGAAATATACTTTAAGCAATCAAATATTTGAAAAATTAACACAGATAGTAGGTGGTTGTAAATTGTATACTTCCATAAATTAAAGAGTCAAATGTTTAATTTTACTGTATTTTATTTTTTATAATATATAAAATTAATCTGCTTAAATTTACGCAATCGGTTTTCTTTTTTAATACATAGCAAACACATTTAACACGAACTAAAACACATCAAAAATATTGCAAAATAATTTCCCTCATTCATTTTAAAACCTGGATGTAGCAATGAAAAAATATTATATTGTTCTACATTCATCTTAAGCGAACACATTCCATTCGATACATTTTCTTCAATTATAACCAAAATCATTTTTCTCAGGTTTCAACTTTTCTAGAAACATACTTCTTCCTGAAAAGTTTCTGTTCTGTTATCAATTTAGTTTACACGCAAAGCACCAATTTAACAGACCTCAACTTAAAATATATAAAAAATGTATAAAATATCTCGAGTCTACAAGTTATTCGTTAAGGTAACATTGACGGAGGAAATCTTGGAATTCTTTTATTTTCCATTTTTTTCCATTACTTTACTGCTCAAATTTTATGTAGTACTTTTTTCTGTTATCAAAATGGACTACTAAAGCAGCACACGCAAACTAGACATTATTTTTGAAAACATAGTTTTTCCTTTTACGAATACTAATTTTTTTTTGTAATCTATTTTTTTTTCTGCTTTATGCAAAAGCACGTGAAGTCTACAAAATTTTTATTTCTACATCTAATTTTAAAAACTATCACGATATTTCAAATTTAATTCATCACTAAGGTACATTATTTTTAAATTACATACCTTCACGGAAAAATGCAATGAGATTATTATTCATAAATTATCTAATATTAAATTAAAAAGACGTTTGCTTAATTAAATGCGGGATTTTTTTTTAAATTTAGAGACAGTTAATTCCGCTCATAATGGCAAAATTAGTTGCGCGTGCTGAATCTAAAATAGTTTTTAATGTAAATATATTATCATAAATGCTTTTGTTTTAGAGAGAAAAAAAGATATTTAAAATATGTTTTTCTATATTTTATTTTTTATTAAATATTTTCTACAGGAGTTCAGATCATAAAGGCTAACAATCAATTTGAAATTATATTGACTTACATACATAAATTAACTCTATAAAGTTTTTCATTTACAGTAAATATCTAACTATGATTTTTTGGAATATTTACTTACTAACGACTCATTAAATAATAAATAGGATATATATATATATATATATATATATATATATATATATATATATATATATATATATATATATATATATATATATATATATATATATATATATATATATATATATATATATATATATATATATATATATATATATATATATATATTTCTTTTATCAAGTATTAATATTTCCTAAAATATTTAAAAATTAGAATAAACTTAAAGGAAACATTTTTCATTTTATTTATTCAGATAAAATGTTACATATATCAAAAAAATATAAGCACAAAACCCTTAAATGATATTTTCGTTTGCTGTTTGAAATCATAAAAATTAACTTTAAATATTTCATAAAAATTATATTTAAAATAATATTATTTTGTTAAAGAATAAACGCTTAAATATCTATACAGGCTTTTACATAGGAATACTTGGTAATGATTAAAAACACATCATTATTATATTCGTTGATGAAAATCATTAGAATTAAATCATAACATGAAGTTTTTCAGCAGTATTTTTATAAAATAACTAAAACAATATTAAAAAGTGAATCTGCCTTTCTTATTGCAAAAAATAATTTTCGAAACAATAATTTTGTGATAGAAGTTGAAAGCTAAAAGTATATTCTTCTCATTCATATATAAATTTGTTTCCTTTTGAAATTTTTAAAAAAATGTGCAGATAATTTCTTATATTTTCGTCTTCCTTAGTAGATCAATTCAAATGAAAATATGATTGAAATCACAAGTGCATTTTTGACACACTTCAATATTTAGAATGACGTTTACTTTCTGTTTTTATACCGTTTGGAAACTTCATGGGAAAAAATCAGCAAAATAGGTTATTTGTTGTTAAATTAAATTGTTTTAATTGAAAATTTTTTAGCTGTATTATTTTCTGCCACACAAAAATTTCTTTCACTTCCAATAATTTCGGATAAAAGAATAATTTTTAAATTTTATTTTATTGTTTTCAGAATTTAAATAACGAATTTTCAAGTAGAGTTTCAAATCTATCAATAAAGTCTTTTTTCATTTTTATAAATAAGTTTAAAACCAATTTATAAATATTTAATGCAATAATATGAAAGAAAAATCAAAATTCCTTGCCTATAAGATCTTCAATTTTTTTAAAATACACGGAAAATATTTGTCAAGCTCAATTTTATGAAACTATACTTTTTTCTAACATTTAATGAAAAAGATTTATATAACATGTTTATTTTTTCTATAAATAATTTTATTTCTGATTTAAAAAATTAACATTAAGAATTGGGAAAATTAAAGAATAGTTTATTTAATATTTTATATGCATCACTAAAAAAGATAAAAGTGCAAACAATTTTATATGAAAGAATTTCTGTCATACATTTTGAAACAGAAGTATTAGAAACTACTTCAAAATTTTACACAGTTAGTAAAATACATTTATGTTAATAAAAAGATTACATATTTTAAATGGAAATAAAGGATACCTAAATGAAGCTATTTAATGTGTTTGGAAGCTACAAATTTCAATTATTATTATTATTAAACTTTGCTAAGAAGGAAACTAGGTTTAAAATTAAAAAAAAATTATGCTTACCCTAAAATAAACATGCACAGTTGCTTGTGCGCCATTTAGGAATGAGTTTCAAGAAATAAGTCTTCGAGGAAATAAATTTTTGGCAACAAAAATAACAATAAATTCTAAATTTAAACTTTGTTTTTAAGTTATTTTTTTAATAGAGCTTAAAATAAAAAAATAAAAAAATTCAAATGTTCAGAAATAAACTTTCACTTATTGACGTATTGATATATTTTCAGATACAAAAAGGAGCAAAAATTTTAATTAAATTGATATAACTGTTTAATTATTTATTAAAGTAACCACATTAGAAAACCATTAATCCTACAAGTGCACTACTAGTTCACTAGATTTTGAGAATTTCTAAAAAGAATCCATTCAATTTTATTTATAAGTAACTGCGATTGGTTTGAATAATTTCTCTTTTGATTTACTTTTAAATATGTAAATGTATCCATAAATCACTTTTGACACACTGATATTAAAATTTTTCTGTCATATTTTTAGATAAGACTCCTAGAACATCAGTACTTCATATATAATCTGTTATTCTAATTGTTCACTCCTTGATTTAGTCTTATATTGGTTCTTTTATTATGATATTTTCTTGAAATGTGAGCAATATTAGTGCACTCATTAATCTATCATGTTTTAAAAGAAAGCTTACAGCAGGTTTGGTGAAAAAGAAACAAAAATGACGTCTCTACTTTCAACTTTCATTTCCTTAAAATCTTCACATTTTTATTTACAGTAAACTTTCAAGTGACTGTTTTAATACAGAAACTTATTACAATTTCAAAGAAGGTGAATAAACTAGCATAAACTTTAATTAAGTTAATAAATATGATCAAATCTAATTTTCGCATTGTAAAATGTAACAATAATTTTTAATTTATTGAGTTAAATTTGTGCATTCAAATGCTTGAAGTTTAAGTTTTGTGATACCGATTTGAAGAATACGGTAAGTAATTATAATATATATAAGGAGGATCAAATGAAAAGGTACGAAACGACACGGTGAGTATAAATGTAGACTTTATTCAAAATATACACCCCGAAATTATACACACAAAATATACACACATTCAAAATATAATCAAAATATACAATAAAATGATCCCACTGATGAACAAGCCTGCAGGATTCCTTGTTTCCAGAATTACTGTGACCGTGACGAGATCCAGTTCTTCACAGCGTCCTTGATAACGACATACGAATTGAAGCACTTCCCTTTCAGGTCTTTCTTTAGTGGACCAAACACATGGAAATCGCAGAACGACATGTCTGGACTGTAGGTCGAATGGTCGAACGTCTCCCACTTGAACTTGGGCAGTTCCACGTGTGTGACTCTGGAGACGTGTGGCCACGCGTTATCACGAAGCAGAACCACACCCTTCGTGAATAGCCCCAGTCTTTTGTTCTTGATTAACCTGCGTAGGCGTCGGAGTGCCTCATAGTATACATCGGAGTTTATGGTTTTTCTGTGCTAGTGGAATTCTACAAGTATCAGACCTTAAACGTCGAAAAAGACGGTGAGCAAACACCTTTCCTGCTGACGGTACGGTTTTCAACATTTTATGGGGAGGTGACGACTCATGCTTTCACTTGGTTTCTCACCTTCTGCTGTCAGAAATAGGATAGCACCTCGCTGCTCCACAATCATCGAATATTGCTGCACGAACGACATCCTGTCCTCATATGGACTGCCGCATCATTTGGACGCCCCTTTTGATACTCCTTTGACACTTTTGGTCTCTCCTGGACACGCGGGCACCCGCACATGCTCCGATCCCAGTCAGAGACTCAAATCACATTCCGAGATGTCTCGCTACGTTCTCCCATGGTGCAATAAGAAAATATTTAACTACTACGTTTTTACGTCGTTTTGTACATTTTCATTTGATCACACCTTATATTTTAAAATATTTGAGAAATTTTTATTCAATTATGTAATTATTTCCATCACACGAATACATTAAAATCATTATGAAACTTTTTAAGTAACTGAAAGTAAAAAACTAAATTCTCTATCCTAGCTAAGAAAATCTTACCTAGAGTATAGAATTCTCAATTAATTTGCTTTTGATGGTATCCGCTTACAACTGTGCAATTATAGATGAAATAAATACTATTTTCTGAAATTAAAAAAAAATAATTGGTTTTTCAATTTTGATTGTTCTGAAGTTTATTTTATTACTGCTTCTTTACGACATTATCTGTTACTTTAAATGTCTTTGTAATATTCATGATAATGTTGTAGATATCTTATTATCTTTAAAACAATTCGAGAATGAAACAAAAGTTAATTCCTTTGTATTCTGTAAGTTCAAAATTATTTTAGCAGTATCTTATTGAAAGCAATTTTTTAATGAAAATTGTATGAATGTTGTTTCATTATTACTGTCAACTTTTTTATATAGAATCAGAAACTCTATAAAAAAAGTGTATTAAATTTTTGGTATTTAATTAAAAAGGTATTAATAACAGATGGAATGAATTTCAAACATTTTTGAATTTTCTTAATAGAATTAGGATAATTATTAATTTTGCATTATTATATGCAATTGTTTATTGATTCATTTATCTAACATTTGCATAATGTGAATTTTATAAAAAAATGGCTTTCACTTTAACATAAAGAAAAAAAATTTTTATGTAACTGATTTTTATATTCCTTTCAGGTAATAATCAACGGCATTGATTAAAACATTCCCG
This sequence comes from Latrodectus hesperus, assembly GCA_037975125.1. NCBI lineage: Eukaryota > Metazoa > Arthropoda > Arachnida > Araneae > Theridiidae > Latrodectus > Latrodectus hesperus. Next base: position 3,722,866 of record JAJQOW010000014.1, read on the forward strand.
TTTATTTTGCATATGGATAATTGTTTTTTTACTTATTTTTAATGGTTTTATGTTTAAATAACATGCAATTAATAAATTAATTTTAAAATGATTAAAAATAAATATATTTATTTGTAGATTAATAGGAAAAAAATTGGAATAGAATAATTTTGAAATTTAAACTATATTTAATCTCTCTTAATTATAAATATCAATTTTGTCAGTGTAAGGTAAGAACTTTAATTGTAAATTAGAAATTATGTTTAGCTCTTCATTTAATTATGAATTAACAATTAGTTTTCATGTCACTATAATAAACTTAATTTACTTATTCTACAGTTTAATAGTACTAAGTAAAACAAAATTGTAGCTTTATTTATATTTTTAGAATGATTTTACATGATTAACAATTACATGATAACAATAATTGATTAGTAATTAATAATTCATCTGTTAAGAAATTAAAACTTCTTAACAGATGTAAAAGATATTTTTTTTATTCAACGTAGAAGGATATTTTTTTTCACACACACATTCATTCACTTAAGTGATGAAATAAGCTGCCGTTTATAGTTGCATTGTAAAATTCCTATTCTGAATAATGAATTCATTTCAAAATGACATTCTAAATTGAAAACTGAATATCTCTGTTGCTCTTTATTTCTGATAAAAGACAAAAAGCTTCATTTATCACAAACAATCGACAATAACAAAACTTTTATAAAAATAAAAATAAGAAGACTTTACAGGAACAACTTGTGTGTGATATTGACGTTCTGGTTAGAAGGACTCATAGCTCGATCTCTGCGAAGGCTATAAGAAAGAGGGAAAAGCTCCTATGGGCAGGCAGACGAACAGAATGTAATTGATTCTGGTCTTGGAGTGGGTGACAAGTGATGCGATAGACCCTTCAAACGACTGCCCCATCCAGCAGGTTTCCTTGAAGAATGGATTTTTTCTCAGGAGGAATTCACAAAGGTAGTCTTCCGCCTAAACTACATTCGATTCTTCGAGGATTTCAAGTTTAAGAAATACCAGATTCTTTACGATCCACTAGACTAGATATAAAGGTGGCACAAGTTCTGGCGGCAGATGTTTCTGCCAAGTCAGCAAAAAGTATATAAAATAACAGAACATTAGAAGATATATTGACTGCTATTGCTGTTCTGCTTATTTTATTTTAAACATTTTATCTAAAGATAATTATTAAACTAAAAGAGAGAAAACTTGCATAAGAACTTTCATTTGAAATTATATGGGATTAATCACACATGACTTGATTTTTAAAAACAATTCTAAAAATGTGAAGGATAATTGCTTTTTATAAAATAAAAATAAAACAAATATTGAGTATCATTATATTATATGCTTATGAATATAATTATATCGAAATAATTATTGGTAAATACGATTAAAAAGTCATTTATATTAAAATGACATATTTCATAAAAATATATATGATAACACATATCTTAAGCTTTCAAAATTATGTTTTAATAAATTTTATGCAATTATATTCTTATGAATTACACAAAAAGCAAAATATTCAGTAATAATTACAAATTTTAAAATACAAAATTGTTTGCAGGTAATTCTTAACTCTAATTTTTAAAACGTATTTAATTGAAATTACTATAACTTTTTATGTCATCATAAAATTAAGCTATTTTCTGATCTCATTCAGACTTTTACAACGGCAATAAAATAAATACGTTTAAAAATAACAAATAACGTTTATTTTTTTAAATGTGAATGGGTGCAACGGCATGAATAGAAATCTAGAACATTTAATCACTTTCAATTCTCAAAGAGCAGCAAATTTTAAATTTCAATGATATGAATGAGATTTCAGGTTAATTTCGCTTAACATGTTTCCATTTTCTTTACAGATCAAATCTCAACCTACTTTAAATTCAAATTCGTAATGTTCGTGAAGTAATTCGAGTAAACATAAAATATTATTATCGCTTTTATGCGACATTAAAATATCTTTAGAAAGAGTAGCATACATTTTACAAATCACAAAAAGAGAGGGGTGCTTAAACAAGGAGTACTTTTCTTAGCTTAAATAAATAAAAGAGTTTAAATTTTCCTTCTAATACATCCATCTGTATGTGATGCGATAAAACATATCAAAATGCTTATAAGCATCTCATTTGGCGAATAGCTTGAAAATGTCTTTCCATGACGTCAGTAACTCTTATGTCTAGTCGTTTATGAAAGTGATGCTTGAGACTAAAACCATTTCTAAAGAGCCAAATTTCTCTAATAAAGAAATGTATTTCTTTAATTATATACTATTCTTCTGAATGCTTTTGTGTTTGTAAATAAAACGATTAGTCAAATTCAACAACTTAATAAAATATTGTGACGTTTATAAATAAAAGTAAATAAAGCAGCTATTAAAATATTATCAACGTTTGTAAGCAATTAAAAGCGATAGTTTTACTAAGCAATTTAACGAATTCCATAATAGTTTTATGAATGACTTACTGTTTGTTATAGTTAAATTATAAACCAGTTCCTGACAGTTTATTTTTCTTGTATACTTTTTACTTATTAAATATAATTTAAAAATGCTATTACTGAAAAAATAAGTGTTGATCATCTGTGGAAAACTTAAGTGAATCTTCGGTAATCCTTTTCTGCTTAAAATAGGGACGTAAATACATTATCCATTTAAATTTTCTTTCATTTGATACGTATTATTATGATAACTTATTTACAAAAATAATAATTTTTGGTACTTTTACTGAAAAATTTGATTAAATTAAGAAAAATTAACATTATTTTACAACAAAATATCGAAAATTATAGCTTACTTCATCGAGATTCTAAGAAAAAATTTTATATTTCTCTAAAAAATTAAAATTTATTATTTTATTTTCACGCTGAAATAAGAAACAAATTTCTTTTCTTGGATTTATAAATATTTGATTTGATCTTTGCAATTACGTTTTACTTAAATTTCTATAAACAACCGTATTTACATCCAAAAGTATAGTATTCATACTAAATTTTTGAATCTACTTCCTATCATTCAAAATTTTCTTATAATTAGGATCTTTTAAATAATTAAGCTCTTTTAAATATCTAAGTTTAAGTATCTAAGTTTAAATATCTAGCAAGTACTTTATTGACGAAACTTGCTCGATATTTACTAAATTATTACTTTTCTAGAATTATTTTATATTCTTTCATTAAAATATAATTATATTTTATTCTAACCAATTGTAGCACTGAAAATCAAATATTAAAGTACATATTTTTGAATAATATTAATATCACTAGAGAAAACTTAATAATAATTATATCAATGAAATATCACTTTAAATTATTACATCATATCTGATTTTAATTGTGTTTAAAGAATTTTAATTTAAATATTTTCAGAAATTTACTTACAAAAACTCTATAAGTAAATTTTATTATATTTAATAAAATGCATAAGTCTCATTTTAAGGTTTTTTTAATAATTTTAAATTCAAGTTAAATTAATAGATTATTTTAGTAAGTGATAATATAGATAAGAATAAAAATCACGTAAAAATAAATGTAAAATTTAGTTTCGTTCCTTACAAAGTACCAAAACGCGCTTTATCTTTATTGCTACTATGCTTTGGTTTTACTTATTTTCACTTAACACTAAAAATTTTACAGAAAACAAAAATAATTTTAATTCAATATCATAAAATGTTTTAATAAATAATTAGTTTGGCTTTATTTTAAATTTACATTTCAAATCTTCAATAATCTATTCCTCCTACAATGTTAACTATATTTCGAAATAAAAAATCATCATTTTTTTTTGCTTTAAAGTTATACAAATAAAGCAACTAGAATTTAATTTAGAAGTAAAGTTTTTAAAAAGTAAATTAACAGTGGTTTTGAAATTGTAATATTTTATTTTTATAAAAGCTCTTTATTCTATTAATTACTCTGCAATTTTTCCCTGAAATTTCGAATATTTTTCATTTTGTTTTCACTAATTTTTGGAAATTATTTAAATATATTGATGGGATGTTTTAGCTACTTATATTTCACAGGAGCGATACATTTTTTTGAACATTTTAAATGAAAGAAAGAATCCTTTTTTAACAAGACTAAATATATTTTTAAACTGCAAGCATATAACAATAAAAAGAATTGCAATCAGACTTATATGTAAAAAAATAATTAAAGAAATTGATTTCCTGTAAGTAATTTTGCTTTCGAAAACCTTATACCACGAATTTAGGGTAAATATAAGTTTTTTAATAAATATTTTACCTAATATTACATACAAAGGATATTTATCAAAAGATATACCAAGAATATTATTATATACATAGAATAAATATAAGTTTTTTAATAAAATTTTTTCCTATTATTTCATACAAAGTTATCTATTAAATAAAACTTTTGCGTCAGAAGTTTCGTAATAATGTCACTAGATGGCAGTACAAACGCATATATTTCGAATAAGGTAAAGCGATACAAAGTAAAATTCAAATTCCTTCAGACAAATGTCAGTTGTGTTTTTTGTGAAAAATATTTATATTGAATTTATCAGGTTAGTAGGAATATTATCAAATTAAATTCTTTCGAGAATACTAACTATGCTCTAAGGATGCACTGTGATGGACATAGTAATGAATTGCTACAATGAACATTAACTTAGTATTTAAAAAAACAGTTCACAAAAAAAATCAAATTACCATGAATAATAATTACCAGATATACATACTTGCTTTAAAACAATAAGATAATATAAAAATATAAATGTGATTTACGTCTTAACTTTTTAATAAAAATTAAGTAATAATGTGAATAAAAGAAAATAAAAAATTTTTACAGTTTACATCTTCGATTTTATATCCTCTTTATTCTTTAATATTATTCAATTATTTTCAAACAAACGTCTTAATTAAGGATTAATGAGTGATATATGAAATTAAAATGTATTTGAAAGATTATATATATATATATATATATATATATATATATATATATATATATATATATATATATATATATATATATATATATATATATATATATATATATATATATATATATATATATATATATATATATATATATATATATATATATATATATATATATATATATATATATATATATATATATATATATATATATATATATATATATATATATTATATATATATATATATATATATATATATATATATATATATATATATATATATATATATATATATATATATATATATATATATATATATTTATATATATATATATATATATTAGTTTTAAAAAAACAGTTCACAAAAAAAAAAAAATTTTAAAAAAATAAAGTAAAATATCTGTGTGTGTATACGAATGCAAGTAATTTTACCACTTACTGAAAAGATACTTTTTGAGTAGAAAGATGTCATTTTGAGTCCTTAGATAATACTTCAGGTAGTATTAAATAAGTAAAGTATTCAGCTACTCATTTATTATTTAAAATCGTTTGAAAAAAAATAAAACAGACGGGCTAAAACTTTGAATAACATTTTTCATCATTTTCAGTAAATGCGCTTTTCAGCAGCTGTTGCATTAAATATATTCTTTCGCTAAGGATGAAAATGCTTAACTCTGTCGTAAAAAAAGGAATTATTTCCCTCCATTAATCTATTGATATTAGCCTTAATTGCTTAGTTGAGTGTTAATAGCTACTAAATCCGGCTTCTTCTAAAATATTGGATGGCAACAGCATGACTACTGACAACATAAATATGCAAAAATCTCCCTGATAATAAATGCTCAATAATTGATTTTATAATGAATTATATCGATTTATATCGTGCACATGAAATATTAACCATTCATTAATTTAATTATATAAAGCTATATTTGCAATATATATATATATATATATATATATATATATATATATATATATATATATATATATATATATATATATATATATATATATATATATATATATATATATATATATATTATATATTATTTTTTCGTATAATGTACTATGAAGAAGAAGAAAATTTTAAAAATTGGAATCAAAATTTGACGATGAATTATTTGAATTATAAGTTGTTTAATTGTTACATTCATTTGATGTTTAGAGTACCTAGTTATAAAGATAATTATAAAAAAGAATTTCACTTTAACTATAAAACGTTTTTATTAGCATTAGCTATGCTATTAACCTTTTCTCATAATAAAAGTAAAATAATAATTTCTCTTAAATTACAAAACGTATGTAAAGTCAATAAAATGGATGCAGATATGTGATTAAATGTAATTGTAGAATGCAGTGTGATCCAACGGAATATTTATTTTTTCATAAATAATAGCTTAAAATATTTTCAATGGAGCAAATTTAAAATTTATGTACATTAAAAAAAATTAAATTATATATTTCAATCAATCTTATACAAAAATTCTTAAAAACTTAATATTTAATATTTGGAGCATCAACAACATTAAACTAATTATTTAAAGTATATAAAATTTTCCAACATAGGTTGGAAAATTTTAACAGTTGTGACATACAGTTGTTTTGTTATCTGTGCTCTTATTTTGTATTTATTTTGAGCATTCATTTTTACGAATTTAATGGGATTAAAAATGGAATGAATGAGTGATTTCAACCATAATTTATAAATATTAAAACGTATAAATGTGTATGGTATAACTTGCTAAAAAAGTATCTAAGTTGGCGAATATTAGTACAAAGAAGTGAAGTAGAAAAATTTTGATTCTTAAAGCTGATGCAAAAAACAGGAAAAGAATTGCACCCCATTTATTGGACTATTTGCCTTATTTCCGTTTTCCTGAACACGCCAATGAGTGCTCAGTAGAAATCAGTCCATTTATTTCTGTTCGGTCCCTTTTTTTCCGTCTCATCAGTTTTCTGAGAACAGTAAAAATGACTTTCAAACAGTTCTATTGTTTACTTCTTTAACTTTGTACTTCTTATTTTTTCGTCCACTCTTAAAGTGAAAAACACTTTGTGTCTTGCACATTCTTTTCTAAAACGTAGATTCTATATTTGACCTAGATCTAAATGTTTGCTAGATTTAAATTTAATTCTAAAAATATATTTTTATAATATATATTAATTTAAAAATTATTCATTATCTTTGATAAAGAAAAATTATAGTGATATAATAGAAAATAACATTTAACCAAGATAATTTTTGAATAGAATAAATAGTATTTAAGTACCATCTGTACGAATTATTAAATCAAAGTAAATATTGACACAGTCATTAAATGTTGGCATCACTTATAGGATATGTGTTCTTTAAATTTATAACAAACATGAAGGAAATTCTATTTGATAGAGACAACAATGATTCTCACAATCAATCACATTCTAAGACAGCGAACGAAAAACTTTTCTAATCATTGGCCCCCAAAAAATTGTCCTATCGATTTTTATGATCTTTCACATTAATCAATGTGAATAAATTGCGACGTGACACTTTGGTAAATTAACAGTGTTTGGCTTGAAATTTGCTAATTTTAATCTTGAATTATCTTGGAAACCTACTTATATTTATCAAAAATATTTTTCGCTTTGATAAAATAGACCTAAGAGGATTGACATCAGATTCATCCATGTCAGAACTTTGAAGTACAATTGAAAAGGAAAAATTAGCGTAATATTTATATTCGCTTAAAATTTACTTCCAATTAATTATAAAAATCACCTATCTTCAAGTTTAACAATAAATTCATCTTGCAAATGAATGTCATTTTCAGCTTGGTTAAAAAGTCGTGCCAAAATCTTTATTCAGAAATCTAAAAATGAGGGACGCATCGCCGATTGCACAAACTTTAAATGGTGAAACAATGTAGATAACTATTTTAAAAAATGTACTGATATGAATAAATTTAAAACAATATAATCTATTAAAAATTTTGCAAAATATATTTCAATTATAAATGGCTACCTAAACAAAAATTGCACCACTATTAATAAATCGTCAATTGAACACTGTTGGCATTGCTTCACTGACCCCTAACTTTACAGATTGTCAAGAATCAATATGAATCGCTTTGGCTATAATATTAAAATTCATAATATTAAAGCAGAGTGCTTTAATATTATAAATTTTACAATATTTGAAAAATTATATTTTATTAAAAGTAAATTATATATATATATATATATATATATATATATATATATATATATATATATATATATATATATATATATATATATATATATATATATATATATATATATATATATATATATATATATATATATATGTATGTATGTATGTAATCTCAATTTTACAAACTGAAAATTTTATGTTAAAGAAGTAATGTTTACAATTTGAATATTATTTATTTATTTATTTCACTGCTGCATGCATTAAATAGAAACTAATGGAAATTCTTAATTAATTGTGAAAGTTAAATTGCCGATATTTTTATTCATAGTACTCTGACACAGATTTATACCTCTTATAACGAGAAAAATTGGTGTTAATTAAAAGCTGACTGAATTTTTCTTTATTGTATGTCGTAAATTTCTTTTTAATAAACGTAAATTTATTTTTAAGTTAATTACTTCCTTCTGGCTGCCTGCGAAATTAATGTTGAGTTTGTTTTCATTATTTACTAAACTTGCTTTTCAAACATTACTTGTTGCCAATTACAGAAATACATGCTTTTATAATGTAATAATAAAAAATAAATACTGATTGAATCAAATTTGATGGGACATTTAGCAAGAATTGTTTTAAGCTAATTTCAAACATATATCTATCTTTCTAATTTTGTAAATAACTAATTCACTTTCTTTCTTTTCACGTGCATCTATAAAATAAAATAAGTAACATTAACCAATTTTTATATTATTCGTTATAGTATTTCCAAAATGTTTTTTATGGAATATATTGAGTAATAGATTGAGCTTTTATAAATAAAACTTTCAGCTTCAGGCAATTGTTTTTGCCCAAAGTTTTATTGCATAATAAACTTATCCGTCATTTCTGGCTACCTCTCACGTTAATATGCCAAAGTGACAGTAACTTTTCCTCATTTCGGAAAGATTTATTCTGCAACTAAGAAGTCAGCTTAGATACTGGATAAGCTTATCCTGATACGTAATGGAAGGAAGTTTCCTTCAATGGACATATGAAACTGCGAAGGGTGGAGTAAAGTAGGCTTTAGTCTCCACTCGTTCTTAAGACAAGAATGAAGGATGTGCTGAGTAGGCGGGTCAACTTCTTGATCGCCACCAGTTCCCGACAACTCTCGATCATTTTTCTATAATAAACGCTTTTCAGATTATTAAGAGAGTTTTCTGATGAAAGAGACGTTTTTGTTGATCAGCAGTTTTTCACCATTACTTGTCAAAATATTATATATTATTATAATAGCTTTTTTATTATCAAAAATATATTTTAAGAGTAAATTTCTGTAAAACATTCATGATTCAAATGAAAAATCAAAGAGATTACATTCACAGTTGTGTTGATTAAACTAAGACATACGATTGGCTACAAAAAATTAATAAAATAGTGACAACCTTTTTAAACTACATATAGTATTATATAAATATATTTTTATAATCTATCATGTTAGGAAGAATTCAATAATTGATTAATTATAGAGTTTTCGAGAATTTCTGTGAACGTTTCTGCAAAGATTATGTTATATATATATTATAGTTTATATTTAAAATTATTATATATAGAGAGGCTTTAAAATAAAATTAATGTTTTCCTTTCATATTAATAAATTTAAGGTTTTTAATAAAATTTGCACACAAAAATTATCACGAAATTTATGCATGGAATCTTTCAATATACTGGAGCTTTTTTGAAACAAATTAATTTTTAAAACTAAACTTACTCTTAAGGGTATTATTATTTAAATGAATATTTTTATTTTCTTTCTTAAAATCAGTTTCATAATAAACTCATTAATTTCCTGAAACTATTTAAATTTTTTTCTCATAAATTTTCATAATTATTACGGAGAAACTAACTCCTGCATATATATAATTCGAAGCAAAAAATGAAATATAGATTAGTAATCCTAATTAAATATACATTACAATTTCGCTTATGATATAGATACAAAATGTTACATTGTATTTTAATTATGATTAAATGACTTAAAGGACAACATTTGGTATAAAATATTTTTTTCGTCCTACGCCCTTCCTCAGCATCTCTGCTATTAATCGACAAGCAGACCAATTAATAAGATGAACGGGTATAAAAAAAAGATCAAAGTCCTTTAGTAGCCTCAAAAAAGTTGTCAGTCATAAACCTTAAAACTTCACGGCAATTCTTGAGGTGAGCAGCATCCCTATCATCATGGTTGTACAATGGACAACGAGCAGAGTCCATTACACCTATTTGACGCAGATGCCTTTGTAGATAGTCATGTCCAGTTGTCACCCAGAAACAAGAGACACCAACAGCTCGTGGAAAGGATTCAGGGATTTTATTGTTTTCATCAAGAAGAGTTTCCCACTGCTCCATAGCCGCATCAGCATTAAGGCAAACTCTGACATAATTTATTTTACTAAGGTTTACACTTTTGATGTTACGCAAAGGCAAATGGGGACTTGGCTGGATCATAAGGGACTAGATTTCGCAAGTCTGTCTGCCTGTTTATTTCCAAAAACATCGCAGCGGCTGGGGATCCATTGAAGAGCAACGCGATCCTTGATTTCAATGGGTTCGTGTAACTTCATTCTGCAAAAGTGGACTAGTGCATTACTTTTATAATTTAGATTAGTAAGCGAAAGAATAACAGCTTGTGAGTCAACAAGGAAACAATTTTTTGATCATGGGTGCTTCTTAATTTGTCAATTGCATAAGCTATAGCAGCAAGCTCACCATCGAAATTATTGCAGTATATCCCCACAGGGCAGCTTATACTAAAATCTTTTAAATACACTCCAGTACCATCATTTTTATAGCATTCTCTGCAGAATCATCTGTGAAAATATGGTGCCAATCCTCAGAAGGGTATCTACTGCTATAAAGTATAAGAATTTAAAAAATTATATTCAACACATATTTGGTAAGTTCCAAATAAATTCTATCAAGAGTGAAAAGACACATTTCAGGAATAATTATCAATTGTGGTCTAGGTTAAGTTAATTATTATCATGAAATAGCATCCCAAGAATTAAAAATGTACTTTAATTAATTATATGTCACAATTTCAAAATATCTTAAGCAGTGGCATAAAATATTGGAGCTCTGGATAGTATTTTTAAATGGATTTCTTATTCTCTTTTTAAAAATATTCATTTCCAATTCATTTTAGTAATTTTTTACTTTCCATTCGGGAAAAAGCGGGAGCTTTTCATCAGCGCAAATGATTCCCTAAGGGGTGCGTAAAAATGAAGCCAAACACAGTAACAAAAAAAAAGAAAGAAAGAAGGCTAGCGCTTCAAAAACTAAATTATCATTAATCGTTCCTTTGTACACATGTGGCATTTTGAGTCCCAAGAGAATACATTTTTTTCTTGTTCGAATGTTCTCGAAAAAGGTCAAAGTTGAAAACCAAATAATTAGTAAGGTTAAAATTGTTAATAAGAAAATGAATAAAGTGTTTTTACTACAAATAAAAAGAAAATAATTTTTCAAAATAAAATAATTTTTACTTAAAATTATTTACTCAGTTTTATATTTGATATAATATTATGAAAATATTAATTTTTTAAATATTTAATCTTTCTTTAAAAGTTTATTTGTATCGTAAACATAATTCTATAATTTGTGAACTATTAAATGCATATATGTTAGGTCAGAAAATTTATTCAGCTTTTAAAATTACATTTTATTACAGGATTTTTTTAATTATTAAAAATTTTAGTGAGTTTTTGTATTCCTACTTTATACATTAAGAATAGAGAAAATTATTTCTAACAAGAGTCTTAAAATAATTATAGCTTAATTCTTATAAAATGTATAATTACCATATAGTAATTAAAGTAAGTTTTTGACACAATTTAAAGAATCTTTCATAAATTTGAGATATTTAAACTTTAGAGTCGTAAGATAATAAGAATGAATAATTATTGTTTTGACCATAATCATAAAAGGTTTGTAAATAAATCACCACTAAGGGAAGTTTCAATTGTTTATTTGTATCTAATTAAAACAAGAATTAGAAATGAACCTCAAAATAGATGTTTCTTTGGCAATTAATTCTATCAATACGTTACGTATAAATGCTTGCATTAAAGTAAAAAAAAATCAAACTGTTTTTATATATAGGATTATGTATTTATAATGTACAAGTAAAATGAATCGAGAAAAAACTTTTAGCATGCATATTAAGATACATTATTAACATTAATATAGGTTTATATAATAGTTATAAATTTCATGCTAAGAATTAGAAAAAAATAAAAACCTCTTAAAAATGATATGAGCTAAAATTAAATAAAATTATAATATTTCAAAGAGAATGAATATGCCCATGTTTAAGAAACCAACGAACAAACTTATGATACCCAAACATGAATAAATATAATTGAAACTATGTATCTGTAATAAATTTTACTATCAATAGTAGATTTGAAAATTAAGCTCTATAAAAAATTATATTTCACTGAAAACTATAAATTTAGGTATTATAAATGATATGAATTATAATAAATAATGTTGAAACTTTTTTTAAATTACTCTTCGATTTGACGCACATATTTTCTTTTACCCATTTAATTGTTTGATGTAAGGATTTAAATGAAATTAGTAGGAGAATCATGTTATATTTAGCCTAATTAAAGAGATTATAATATTTTGATAAAAATTATTCTCATCTTTTTCTAGCGAAATTTTAAATTCTCAATTATTTTGATTACGAAAAAGATAAATGAACAAACACAAAATCTTTATATTTACAAAAACTAGTGTGTAGCTTATCATGATATAAATATTCCTTTGTATTCATAAAATTCTATAGTAAAAAATCGTGAAAAAGGATACATTTATGAATAGTTTTAAGTATACCCTTCTGATCGATGTTAGTTTTTGAAACTTTCAGTATTTTATGAAACTCATTTATATATTTACTTTGTAAAATGCACAGGATTTATTTGACTTGAAAAATCAAAAGCTTTTCCAAAACTTAAGAATATTGTGAATAATGACGTTCAATTGTATTTCGCTAACATCAAACTGAGTACTGCTACCTTTCATGAAAACAAACACTTCCTCATTCTTAAGTTGAACAAGTAGATTAATTTTTTTCGGATAAATATGTCTCTTTGTTTTCGAAAAAAATATTGGCAGGGTAAAACTTTTGAAGATGTGATATTCATTTTAAAGCTTTTTTGAAAAATTTTACATTGTGGATCATCACTGCACTAACATATGTCCAAGAGTAAATATAAAATCTAGAGTTGTTCAGTAGCAGCTGAAATTGAATTTAGGAACTACCACTATGTCGCAGTGAGCCATTTTAAAAATATGCGATGTTTGGATGTACAATATACTGCAGACGCTTTAGATTATAAATAAATATTTTTGTAAGGCTTCTGCTTTATATGTAGATTGAAAATTTAACAATTGGTAAAGCTTCATGCTCTTATATATCTATTGGTGTAAAAATAGCTAACTCAGTTTTTAATGCTACATAAACTTTTAAGTTCGCAGATTATTATATAAACATTGAATTTTATAATACAGTATTATGTTTACTTAACTATATTTGACGTCTAGACTATTATTAAAACTTCCTCTTTTTCTTCCTTTGCTATGGTAAATTTTTATAAATTTACCTTACCTCTTTGAGAATATTGTATATATATATATATATATATATATATATATATATATATATATATATATATATATATATATACATACATACATATATAGTGTGTGTGTGTGTATAAAGTTTATATATATAGCATGAATAAATCTTATTACTCTTTACGATAATAGGTTTTATTTAAAAAAAATCAGAGGATAACAATATTATCCTAAAACTTGTTTCAGTTTTGATAAACATTATAAGAACTTGTGGCTTGCTGAAAAATACTTAATTTATTAATTATATTTTATTTGCTTTTACTTATTTGTCTCTCTATCTTCAGTTTTTGGACTTGAGAACTAATTCAACCAAGAAAATTCAGCAGATGTAACAACTTCATAAAATAAAATAAACATTCTAAAAAAAGCTTGCTTCTTACAAAATTGAAATTAACTACACAAATTAAATTGTAATATAATAAATTACTGATTTATAAGATTTAAAAGTTTTGCTTTATTGTAGAGTATTTCATAAAAAAATTTTATCTTTGAAAAGTTTGAATTTTCATAAAGTCCTGAAAATTTAATTATAAATGGCACATAAATATTACGTTTTGTCATTAATAGGTATATTTATTGTCGTATATGAAATCTGTAAATCTATACAATAGATATTCATTGACCTTTCATTTTACATAAAGTTCTAAATTTTTTTAAAACTATGATACATAATGAGATCGTTGTTTTTTTCTCAATCTTTATAAAAAATAAAATTGAAAAAATTACTCTAAAGCAATTTAATTATATGCCTTGCCGATTTAAGTATTAAGACATAATATGATTTAAAAAATTTTAATATGTTGAAAAAGTAAGTTCACTTCCAAATTTATTCACCGATTTAGAGATTATTTATAGTATACTACTTTATAGCAGAAAACAAAATGTATGCATTAAAAAATTATAAATAAAATGCTAATTAAAATTTATCAGAAAATTTACTTAAACTGATTATTTTAAGAAATTATTATTTACATACCACCATGAAATTTAGAGAATCATTCATTACATCATTTTTGTATTCAGATCACGAGTTTTAGTTCTGAAAAATATTTTTCGAATAATATGTACTCAACATTTTCCCAGAAGATTGACATAAAGAAAACAATGTTTTCACTCTGTTTCCCAAAGAGTTCGAAATTTTAAATCCTTATCACGCTTCACATGCCAATGTTCAAAGGAACCCAATAAATCCAAAAAATAGAATGGGTAAAATAAAACACGCAAATGTTGAAGGCGTAATTCATACCGCTCATCGATTTCACTCAGTTCACGCATCGGAACGTGCACCACATTTCAAATTTTGTGTTGATATTTTCACATGAAAGGAAAGAAATATGCTGGTTGGCAACATGCATTTTTAATCTCGAAGAAGAATATGCTTTTCGTTTATTACTCCACTCAGAAGCAATATATTAAGTTAGACACCGCTTTTGAGTAACATGTATGTAAATACGTTATTTTGAACCCGTGATACACATACACACACAAACATATATATATACATATATATATATATATATATATATATATATATATATATATATATATATATATATATATACACATATATATATATATATATATATAGTATATATGCGCGTTTTAACCGTTATATTCTTTACATTAATGCCTACAAAGTATCTTTTCCTACAAAATCAAGGATGCTCTACAACTTTGTACATCACTTTATTACCTATCTCGTTCTCGTTTTCAAGATACGAATGCTAACTCCACAGTTTTCCATCAGGTGGCGCGGTAGATGGTTTCATTCAGTAGCGCATGGCTACTTTACTATACCCCTAGACACCACTTTTATGAATATAGCAGCAGCCGTTCCGAAGTTAAGAGGGTGGCAAGGGACCTTAGTGGACATACTGTATGTATATATATATATAAATATAAATATATATATATATATATATATATATATATATATATATATATATATATATATGCCGCATAATCCAGGATTCCATGTTTTTGAGTTTTTTTTGGTGATAAAGAAATGCTATCAAAATGACGTCTTATATGGTATGTAATGACGTAAATACTAGGAGTGCAAAAATAGAATTTTCTGCATAATTTTATAGGTCTCCATATCTGGTTGATATGACGTAATAGAAACCAGATTGCTACATACATAAGAAAATCGGAAAAAAATCATCAAAATCAGAATTTGGCATCCTGGACTATTTAAGCATCTATGCTATACAATATGTATATATGTATATATTTCAGTCATTATACATTTTATAGCAACTTAAGTAAATAGAAATTGTAGTTTAATCATGTGTTATGTATTTTTAAATTTATATTAAAAAGTCATATACATTTGACTAGTGTCAATAGATCAAGAATTATGAAAATACACGACATTAATTCAACATATCAAAATAACCACACTTACATTTAAAGGAAACAATGTGATCAACATGTTCGTAAAAAGATTAGTATCAAAATCAAATATTTAAATAAAGAATGAAATTAATAGAATTAATGTTTTGTATAAAATAAGAAATTCTGGATGAATTTATCTTAGTATATTATATTCATTTAAGGACTATTGTTTCAAAGCAATTTTTCTGAAAGAAGTTTTAAGCTAAATGTATCGCTTAATTAAATTAACAAAAAATGTCAAATGATATATTACAATCTGATTTTCAAAATAGGGAAACTATCTATTAAGGTAGATATTATTTCTTAAATTGTTCACCTTAAGTTTTACATGCATATACAAATATACATACATACATACATACGTATATATATATATATATATATATATATATATATATATATATATATATATATATATATATATATATATATATATATATATATATATATATACATATATATATATATATATGTATATATATATATATATATATATATATATATATATATATATATATATATATATATATATATATATATATATATATATATATATATATATATATATATATATATATATATATATATATATATATATATATATATATATATATATATATATATATATATATATATATATATATATATATATATATATATATATATATATATATATATATATATATATATATATATATATATATATATATATATATATATATATATATATATATATATATGAAGGGAATGTAACTGCGTTTTTGTGTGTGTGCTGTACAGTTATAGAATTTATACCAATATTTTATAGCGACAAAAATGACTTTTCGCTATCCTGTATGTGTAAAGTGTATAGTATGATATGTGTATTTCCTTCAGTAACAGTATATTTTACGTCAGAGTACTTTTTCTCTGTAATGAATACGGAGAAGAGCAGTGAAACTGAAGGAAAGTAGGTAGAGAAAAGATATTTCTTTTCCACTATTGATTTCAAAGAAAAACTAAGAGCCTCGAGTATCACGTACCTGCTCTGCTACCACAAAATTGAAAAATGGAATTTTGCGGATTTTCTCTTTTCTATTACTTATTTATCTTTGCCCTGAAGATATCCATTGAATGTACGGTAAGAAGTTGTGTTCTGTACTATGAAATGTCACGATTTGTGCGTAGACTTCTTGACGCAATCCAATTTTTTATTTATACTTTTTTTTTTTGATTTTTTGAGTAGTTGAAGAATTCTTTTTTTTTTTTGAAAAAATAAGAGAATAAAATGAAATAACACTGAATTTTGCTTTCCATTTTTTTTCTTTATTTTTGAGAACTTTGGAAAAGATAGAGTTTCTTTTTTCCTTTGACGGACTTATTATTATTTCCATCGTTCTTGAGCCCGGAGTAGAATGTGTGCACTCTTCCTTCAAAGTTTTCCTATTTCAAGGCGTAGAATTTAATCTTTTTGCCGCATTCGCAGCCAAGTTTGGCAAAATGGGATATTGGTCCGAGTGCTTCAGCTTTCTTCTTCTACTTTGAAAGAGTAGAAGTTTTGCGTAAATATTTTGCTGTTGGTGCGGTATATGATGAAAACTTTCAGTAACAAAATTTCAGCTGTAAAGAAAACTGAACCAATCATTTCATTTGCTAAATAATTAAGAGAAATGATTAAATGCTTGCATTTAAAGCATATTATTTATGAGATAAGATCACGTGATGCAAAATGGATTTTGATAAACCCAAAGTAACAAATTTAATAAAATGTGTGGCTGTTAAAAGAAGGACAAAATGAAACTAATTGTCCATTTTTAATGAACCTATATGGACCGAACAACTAATTAAAATTCATAAATATGAATCTTTTAGTTAATAGTAAGATTTTGTATTTGAGCTTAAGTTTTTTCTTAAAAGTAAAATCATGCTGCTAATTTTAGAATTCAAATATAAATTGTGTTTTTCAACCAGTGTATTTGATGGGAAATTCATAATTATCAAATTCCATTGTTTTTATTGAAAAAAATGAACCAAAATTTAAATTTACTTTTACGTTAAAGTACCTTATGATAACGCTAATATTTATTTATAGAATTTAGTAGAAGAGATTTCGCATTATTTCAAGGAAATTATATTTGAACATTTTAGTATGCGTGAGGACAGCTTGAAACCATGCCCTACATTTAATTCTAAAAATTACATCCGAATATGGAATAGCTTCTGTAAAAATAATTATAGTAGTTTAAATGGCAATAATTTTAAAATCAAATGACACAAAACAGATGTGATTCTTATTTCTGCATAAAAGGGTAAAGGAAGTAAATTCCTATTCACGTAATTAAGAAAAGTTTCCAAAATCTCTAATTAAATAAGAAAACATAAAGGTACTATCAGACATGCAAATACGTATTTTCACATTTAGCACGAAATAAAAATTTTGTTGTATTTCTTTTATTCATAAAAATGAAATTTTTCATGAAAAGATCTAAAAAAGTATTAAATTTTATTAGCTAATGTTTATATATATATATATATATATATATATATATATATATATATATATATATATATATATATATATATATATATATATATATATATATATATATATATATATATATATATATATATATTATATGTATATATATATACATTATATTTTTTTACTTCTTCTATTGACTCGAAAAATCCGGGTGGACCAATGCCTTCCTTAGAACAATTTTTTACGCCGGCCTTTGCTGGGTGACAGACCTCTAGTTCTTCACTTTTAAAATGCTAAGATCCTCATCTACCGCATACCACCATCTAATTTTGGGCCGACCCCTCGGTCTTTTCCCGATGGTCTGATTTGATGCGATATTTCGTAGGTCAGGGTGGAGGGGTCTAGGTGGCAAATGTGTCCTGCAAATTTATACGATTTATCTTGATGGTCTTTATAATGTCATGGTCTTTTAGCATCCCATAGATCTCAAAGTTGTAGTGATGCCTCCAACAGCCTCCTTCATTGACATATTATATATTACCGTTTATCAAAAAGTGAATGTCATTAATCCTGTTTCTATTTTCCAAAAATGCAATTAATTATTATAATAAATAAAGCGAAAAATTTTAGTTTGGCTTGATTCTCCACGGAAATCTTTTTTTACATAATTTTGAATGTTTGAAAGACTAATAATGTAGAAACGTTATTTGAAACCAATTCTGAACAATTACAGTGTTGCAAGCATAAATTGAAGTCAAATTCACTCATTGTTGTAATGAAATACGTTCTGCTAATTATCCCTTTGTCAATTCTGATTATTAATGGAAAATACAAAGTAAAATACATAGAAGCATTGAAAATCGTTAAGAGTTAAGATATTTTGAATTACCATTTTATTTAATGAATGATTTACCATTTTATTTAATTCAAATATATTAATCAGAATTCTATACTATTGTATCTTTCAACCTCGTTGGAACAATGATATAAACTGTATTTACCACAATTTTAAATTAGTTGAGAAGCTAAATAAAATTTCAAAACAAATTGCTTAAAATGACTTCTGATAAAAATATTTTTCTAATATGCTGCATGTATGTGAATCCAAAAATATCCATCTATATGTATTCTGCTCATCTGCGCCTAAGATTTAATGCTTCAATTACATAAAATATGCTTAAATTCCTGTTCCTTTGAGGCTCCAAATTTTACCGTCTAAATCCAACACCTTATTTTTATTTGAGTTTAATAATTATCTATATTTTGATAAATATTCTATTATTTGATAAAAATATCTATTATTTGATAAAGATACTCTAGCTAGCATTATTGAATATTTCATCACATTCCTATATATCACATTAGAAATGAAAGTTAAATTACTTCTTTATTTATTGGAATAAATCTGAT
Source organism: Latrodectus hesperus (assembly GCA_037975125.1). Lineage (NCBI taxonomy): Eukaryota > Metazoa > Arthropoda > Arachnida > Araneae > Theridiidae > Latrodectus > Latrodectus hesperus. The sequence goes on from JAJQOW010000014.1 coordinate 3,742,897, forward strand.
CATAACAATATAATTGGGTTATTTTATTTTACTAAGATTTTTTCATTTCAAATGTTTAAAAAAAGTTAATTTGCTGTTTATTATATTTGATACTTTTATTTCTTTTGTGTTTAAACAAGGATAAACGTAATGCTAAAAATGAGTATATATATACATATAATGTATATATATATATATATATGTATATATATACATATATATATATATATATATATATATATATATATATATATATATATATATATATATATATATATATATATATATATATATATATATATATATATATATATATATATAATCCCCAAGATATTTTATAAATATACAAAACAAAAGTGCGAGCAATCCATTTATTTTATCGAACAGTGAAATGATGAAAATATTTGACTGTTATAATATTTTTCACCTCTTTAATTTGTTTATATGCTTAATGTTTGAATAGACAAATTTTATTATTTATTTTCTTTTTAAATCTATGGAAATGTATTTAGCAACTGAAGTTATATATTATTTGATACTTATGAACAAATAGGAAAATTTTATTTCTACTCCTTTTTTGATCTAGGAAAAAGTAATTTTGGTTAACTTTAATAATAAATTTTCACAAGGCAAGCAATCTTAAACTTGGTGAAATGTAAAGATAGTGCTCAGAATAATTTATAGCTTCCCATAAGTAAATATTCTTCGAAATATGTATATTTATCCAATATACGAATTAAAGACTCATTCATTAATTATATTTATCTAAGGATATTGGTGAGGAAGCTTTGTTTATGGATCAACGTCATTGCTGCAGATATTGAAGAAGTGTGCAACCCTTTAAAATTTTTCTCAATCATCTCATCAGAAAGCAGTAAAGAATAAGGTTGAGGAATGGATTGGTGGAGTGGGGGGACGTCGGGAAGTATGGGTAGGGGCTGTAATTCCTTCATCGAGTGAATTTGGGGCACCCTGTGTATTTGGAAATGTGCCAGGCCTTTGCAGTGGTTCAAGAATCCATGACGTCACAGTCGCAACGTCCCAAATGTGACCCGCATTGGCACATTTTTCAAGAAGTTTTTTTTCACACTTTTATTGGTTGTAAATAACCAAAATTGCACATTGATTTCCCAGTGCAGTCATAACACTGAGTCGAGTTTTTTTAGCTGGCTGAGTGAAAAGTTGTATGTCTTTTCATTGTTAAGTGGAGAACTCAGAGAGAAACATTAGTTCTAATGTGGCTTAAAAGCTGACCTTAACGCGCATTAACATTTTTCAATATTTTTTTTCCATAAGTGTACATTGAAGTTTAGTCCTATTCACAAAATATTGTGAATTGTCCAGAAAATAAATGTTCAATTTCAGACGTAATTATTGCATCGATATTATTCAAACTTTTTTCTAGGTTGTTATTTTGATAAAAAAAATTCTTAGCTACTATGTTTCGCAAAATAGTATGCCATTTGTAATGTGCAATATATTTTTCAACAAGATTGCTATCAGTGCATAGTAAATAATTACTACAAAACAGTCTTCTGATAATATTGTAAATTTTATGTAAATCTTTATGTAATTATTCTTAATTGCAAAATTCCCAATATTTTCTTAAGGTTTATTATAAATTTATTAAATATAAAACAATAAAAAGATTATTATTTTCTTATAGTATTTAAAATGCTTTAAGATATAAAGAAGAGATAAAACACAATTATATATTAAAAACTTATTAACTACACTAATTAGTTAGATTGCAAATGATCCCACATTAGATTGGAATTTAATACATTACACAATTATGCTTATTTCAACCAAAGTTTATTTTTAAAATTCTTCTTTATTATTTATTTGACTTAATGAATACTCATAGTATATGTATTTCGTAAAACTTTTAAATAAATGCTATATTAAGAACACGAATTCAAAACAGCAATACTTAATTCATCAATGCAATTAAATGATGTAATACACATATTATTCTTCAAACAAAAGGCTTTTAAGGGTTAACAGATAAATTAATAGAATAAAACATTTAGTGTGAACATTTTTAAAATAAATAACTGCAGTTTATTTAAAATTTTATAACACTCTTCATTTTGCTTTATGTTTATTTATTCAAAAGAAAAACCCAAACAATGAAATTTATTGATACATGAAGTACAAAACTGGTAAAGTCCATCTCAGGGCTAGGACAGAGAAGTATGCTGGTGCAACAACAACAACAACATGAAGCACAAACATTTTTCTAAAGATTGAGATATTAAAGGATAGAAATGAAATTCGTCTATGGCATTTTTTAAATTTTAGACATTTGTTATTTCCGAATCACATTTAATACTTGAAGTCTTAGGTAACATTTTTTTAAAAAAAACATTATTTATTTAAATGAATTCATTGATATTTTTAGGGCTATGAGGTTTTGTAAGCAAACAGACATATTTTATTGTAAAATATTAATAATTTTTTTACAAAATCTCATATAATGAATTATGACTTATTTGTGTAGAAATGAAACAAAGTTTTTATCATAATGGAAATATCGGCATTTAAACATGGAAAAACATAATTGTGTATGAAATTAGAAAACTAGAAGTATAAGTATATAATTTAAAAAGCAAATATCTTGTACTTGGAATCTATGATTGTTGGAATATGCTTAGAATGTACACTTAATAACTACATATATTAAGATTTCTACTTTTAAATATCAGTTTCTACATGCACAAATATATTATATAACATGTAATATGCAAATTTAAAAAGTATATTTAAGAATAAACATGTATTATATAGCATATAATACATGTTTATTCTTAAATATACTTTTTAAATTTGCATTTTTTTCATTAGCAGTATTTCTATGTAGAAATCAAGCACTGCAAAAACATTACAAGGAAAAATTAAATAATAATTGTTGGAAAAAACTATTCCAGTTATTTTCATCTTTAACTATTATTATCACTTTTAAGATAAAATGTCAAATGAATAAAATATGGAAGCATATGTTAAAATGACTTTAGAAATAGTTGAAGAATAGGAAATGGTAGAAGAAAAAAGTTAAGCGATAGGGAATGGGAATTGATTTGAGGAAGGAAAGAAATTGACTGCTGGAAATTGACCATGTTCCATCTTCCTGTCTTCCCTGTAATTCTAGATTCCCCCCCTTTTTACTTATATTTCTTTCGCATATGAGTCACATAGTAAAATGATATGAATCGGGTGAAATTTCCTATCAATCATTTCCTTTATGCATCGAAAATATGTAATATTTGACGTACAACAAATTTATTTGCAAAAATGTATGGAATGATTTTTTTTTCTATCAGAACATTTTTTTCTATCAGAACTATTCATTTATATTAAAATAATTTGAATTCCTCTCTAACTCAAAATTTAAAAATACTTTTTCAATGTTTAAATAAATTTATAATCTGCTTAAATATTTCACCGCACATAAGAAATTAACTATATTAAATCATAACGAGAAATTTTTCAGCAGAAAGTAATTTAAATATCTCAAGTGTAGAAGAAATTTCGAGGTTGAAATTTTTAGAGTTTTCTCTAATATCTAACGGAAAATACAGTTGATTAGCTTTATAGTATAAATACTTTACAATCATTTATCGAAGTGTGAGTAGATATAACTTTTTGGGTGAGCTCTTTTTAACATGATGTCTTGCAAGTTAAGAGAAATGCCTCCTGTATTCAAATATATTCTGAATGTTCAGATTCATTTTTTCGTAACTGAAATGTTTTGTGTTATTAACAAAATTCAATAATTTTTTTTATAAAAAGTAATAGTATAGTTATTAAATAAAAAATAAAGGAATAAGAAATATTTTGATTTAAATTCAAAGCACTAAAATGATATTTGATTGCTACTATTTCAGATTTCCTATACTCACTTAATGTATCGTCTTGTACTTGATAATTTTATTCTAATTTAAACCATCTTTTTTTGACTTTATTTATTTTCATATTTAAGATAAATAAAAAATTACTAGTTACCTAATCTTACTAGTCTGCTTTTAAATACTTTCAAGTGGATTTTAATTTAATATTAAGTTATTAATATCATTACTAATTTATAAGAATAAAATATTTAAGCAATTAAGCAACATACAAGTTATTCAAGATATGTTCAAACCATTAACACTCGATTCATATTAAAAGAACAATATTTATACTACTATTACCTTTGGAGTAACATATTTTCTCTCCTATGAAAGGCAAGGTCATTAACCTTTACCATATAATTTATTTTTCAGAACTGAAAAATGTATAATTTAAAATATATTCACCTTTTTCACATACAGAAACTTTTCAATTCAAACATCTTGTTTAAAGTAATATGTACAGTATAATGATAATTTTTTAAATACATTTCTAAATTCTTTATGATCAAGTTTTAATTTTTATAAATTGGAAAATGTATGCAATATTAGTCTTACAAGTGATAACAATTAAATAACATATTATTTTAAAACATTTCATGTATTTTTAGAACTATTTTGTGTGTGAATATATCCCACAGTCACAGAATTAAATAAAAACTTTCAAGCTAAATTAGTTGAAGCTTATTAATAGCTATAAAGTTTGTTTAACTGTTTTTAAATGAAGAATATTTCATTATACTATACAAAAATGACATTCTATAAATAACCATTTTATTTAGAAAAAAACTGAAAAATGTGTTTTTTAATCAAAATGTTTCTACAAAATATTTACATATTACTATATTTATATTTACAAATGCATTAATTTTATCCAGTTAGTTTCGCAATACGCTGAGTATTAAATATATGTTTTGGGTGATATACTTTAATTTATTATACATTTTTGGAATTCTTTATGCTAAATAAGCCTTTATCCATTATAACACAATAAGTCTTCACCAAACAATTTTGTTTTTCAAATATTTTCTTCGGATTATCTTAGGCAGGCACGATAGAGGATTATATTTTATTTTTCCTTTACGAGATATCTTGCTACCATATTTACATTGCTATTATCTCTTAGACTTTCCTGGTAGATTTAAGAACATGACTTTTTTCTTCAAACAAATGATTTTAGAATAACTTTTCTATTTAATAAATTTTCTTTATTTTTCTTCATTGTTGCAATAGCATAATTTTTTTTAATTAATTTTCTTATTAGAGTACTCTAGAACAATAAGTAATTTTACTTATTTCTTAAATTCCATGTATTTATATTTCAATTGCATAAAAAAATGAAAACATGCTTTAAATAGATTTTCCTAATTTATTAATTTCCCACCATAAATTCAAATTATTAATATTAAACCAATACTTTTTTGTTTTTAACATTATTATATCTCAATAAAATTTACACTTCTCATGTTAAATATAGTCTTCTATTAATATGACTTTGTTTCCTTAATTTTCAATTACTTAAATATTTTTAATTCCATTTTTACGCTTTCTATATAAATGAACATAACTTCATTGGCTGACTTCTATATAAAAATATTTATTGCAATTAATGGAGAATTTTTTTCAGTTTCTTAGAAAAAATATTATAGAGTTCTTTTTTTGAAGTAAATAAGTACTTCATACACATTATATTAATATTTAGAACATATATTTTGCAATCAAATACAATCGTAAAGAATTGGAATTTAAAGTTGCAACAATTTATCTATTTCTGCTATTAATCTTATATTCAAAGCAGCTAAATATAATTTTGATTATGGCTGGTAGAGGAACGAGAGGAAACATTTCAAACCCCACAGGAACACTGCTCCGGGAATCGAAGACCTGATTACGCTCCCCGCAAATATCTAGGAAACGGCCAATATTGGTCGTTCCCATACTCTGCATCGCTGGGAATGGAAATCGGAATCGTAAAGATTTTCCAATGATCCAAATCGATCCCACTTTTGCGCTTAGATCAGGACATTCTGGAAAAGTTTCCTATACGCATTAATTTTAGAGAGGAAAACGTGATGGTTGTATCGATACTTGAATACTAAATCGTCATCGATGCATGAATAATGAAAAAGAAGGATATCGGTGTCGTCCTCCCTAATTTATTAAAGTGAATTCCAGTGTGATGGAAATACATGCTGGAATAAATAGCACTTAGCAATTTAACACAAATATCTAAAAGGACTGAATAATTCATGTACAAGGACACTCATTGTACTAAAGATAAAAAAACTTTTAAGTGATTTGCTGAAACGAATGGTTATAATTATCCTAATGAAATTTTTGACATCACTTTGAATTTTTTATGCATTTATAGAACACACTTAAATATTTAATGAAGATATAGTTATAAATATATTTCTGATGATACGATCAGACATTCAGTTATTCCAATAGTTTGCTGTTATAACAAACAATGAAAACTTCAAAATTATTTAGTAGTGATGCATTTATTTTTTTTATAATAGAGAATTTTAAAACAAAAAGGGGAAATTTAAAGTTTTTATACAATGTATAATCTATATGTTTTATTTCACGACATTTTGTTAATTGAAAGTATGAATTTATGAAATTAATTAAATGAAATGCTAAAGCTATCTGGTCAAATACTGCTTACTATTTAATCATGATTTTTTTATACATTTTATAAGCTATAAAAGCTTTTAACAGCTTAATATTGTTGAAAAAATATGTATATCAAATTATTAAAATAAATTGTTAAGATTTTCTACTTAAATTTTAAATTTTATCATTCTGATTTCAAATTCTGTTTACAAGTTCTTGAAATAACTTAGCATTAATGTAATTTGCGCATGCATTCATGTCTAATTAATTTTGTTAGTTAAAACTAATTTATTTTAAAAAATGTATACCTCTGTAATTATACATAATTTATGTTAAATTTATCAAAAAAAATAATTATATCCTTAACCCGACAGATGGCGCACGCCTAATAATGATGATATAAATCACACGGGATTTTAGTTTCAAGCCAATTTTTTTATTAAAAAAATGAGCATTAAATCCTTAAAAAAGTCTTTCTTTTTAAAATTGTAATTAAATTAAATTAAAAATTGAAAGAAAATATTGAGTAATTAAAATAACTTTATAAAAAAATGGCAACTAAATACAAGTCTTTAATTTAGTTTTCGTGTGCATTAGTAAACATGTAATAGCCATATTTTTTACTAACATATCACAAAATAAACTGCTGATATTTCCATTAATGACTAGAAGGCCGTAATAATATTTTCAAAATTAATAAATTATCTAGATACATAGCGAACCTTTTATCTAATATAAAATAAAAAATAAATTTTAAATATTTTCTAAATGAAAGAAAATATTTTTTTTAAATTTTAATTTCAGATGCAGATATTGTACAAAATTAATAAATATTTAAAACGTAAAATAAAATAAAGTAAGCTTTATTGTGCTAATTATTATTAATAAATTTGTTTCCTATTTAAATAGAACATTTAATGCTAAAACGTTTCTACATTTTGTACGATAGCTATAAAAATAAAGAGTTAGGAGCTTAAGAAATATCTGGTTCGATAACAATTTAGAGCCAGGTCATATTGTCCAATATCACAGGTCAAAATGTTCAAGAATCATGGTTCGTTTTTTCATCAATTATTCTTTTCTTCCAAGCAACTGTGTCATGAGATGTTGACACTTTGATTTTCTCCTCCATATTTATTTTTGTCATCGATAAAAATATTTCTTTTTATTTTATCAAACCTTCCCAACTTATATTTTTCTGATCTGTTATTTATTGTTAGTGAAGGAGCAAAAACTTCTCGTATTCATCATATTTTGTCAGAAGCAGAAGTATAAAGGCGCTAGCCAATAGATATATTGTTACATTTTTCTAATAAATAACTTTTCGGAAACCTATATTTTATAAAGTATTTTATGAATAATTATGCCAATTTCAATTTAAATTATCAATAAGTGTTTGAAATTTATGTAAAAAAATGCATTTATATTTGTAACGAAAGTCGATTAAATTTGAAGTATTTAATGCAGCTCTTGTAAAAATTTGAGTTGTTAAAAACTCTATTGTTAATAAGAAATAAAAGAAGTAGTAACAGAAATTCATCTTTTAAACTGTAATCGAAATTAAAGTAAATTATTTTGACAAATTTGAAAATATGAGTACATATTTTATAGATTTCTATTACAAACTATTACATTCTCATATATTTTGAAAGCCAATTAAAGTAGTTTAGTAAATAGTTTTGTTTCTCTATTTGAAACTAATTATCTGTTAATTTTTATCAAGGAAGCAATGGAAAACAGTCATCATCTTTACTAACAGAATATAATTATGATTTAATAATGCAACAAAAAAGTTGAATAAAACAAAAATTTTACGAAGTTTGTGTCTTTTATTTTTTTAATTTTTTGATAAAGACAGCTTTATGGTGTTATATAATTAAAATTATATAAACAAAATATGCTTAAAAATACCCGTTGAGTATTTCTAAATTATGTATGGCTTGCATAAATGAGATAGTTACAATAAACCTTTCAATACTTCACTTTTAAGAATCTAAAGTAAAATATGTAATGCAAATGTTATAGTAAAATAATATAATTTTGCTATGCAAATTGAACATTTTAATTTTAGTGAGTAAGTAAGTACAATATATATATTGGAAATATATGAAATTTATAATTCATAAAAAATTTCGTAAAAACACCTCAAAATTCATTTCTCGAAAGATTTTTTATATACAATATATTATATATAACCTTTTATTTTATAATATTTGCAATATTTATATTAATAGAATATGATATGCATAAGAAGAGAATATAGTTATTTCAATATGTGTTAAAATATTAATAAAACAAATCTAAAATAAACATATTGTTTATTTACATATACACTCAAATAAATGTTGTTGTTACTAATGACACTTGGACAAGCCAAGCTCGCTATGCCTTCGTAATACGAATTTAATTCAATTGGAAGCGTCTTTTGTTTAATCAGAGCACCATAAAGATGAAAGTACGACTTTTGCTTTTCAAATCATGCGATAGATGGCAGCACCAAAAGACCTACTCCCTCAATTTTGCTATTGATCTGAAGGGGAGTAAATTTCTCCAGACTATTGCACCCATGGTAACTGCTCAACGACCGACCACATGACTTTCGATTCAACAGATTTAACGATCACGCGTATCGCACGTACTCGGTGGGTCTTTGGCGGCATTGTTAATCGAACCCCACCCTTCCGAAGAGAAGGCCGATACCCTAACCACTAGGCTACCACGGCCCTTACGCACATAAATAAGTGACAATATTAAGTTGGTTTTCTATAATAATTCATACCTCGAACTATCAAGATAATGTACAACAATCAAGATAATCAAGATAATCAAGATAATGTACAATTTAATGCAAGTGATGAGTTATTCATCAGTGCAATGATGAGTTATTCATCAGTACAATGCAAAGATTTATTCATCAGTGCAATGCAATGTGTTATTCATCTAGCATGATTTCGATACTTTAAAGTTAGGGATTTTCTTCATGAGATTATTGATACTATAGTAAAACACATCTACACAACAAAAAAGTAAAAGCCCGTAAAAAATAATAGACCGACAATTCACAAGGTATTCAATCATTTTAATATCAAGACTTATCTTCTTAGCATCAATATCATTACAAAAACTCACATTGTAAATAAGTGAAAGATTAAGAAAATGTAATCACTGGCAATTGTTTAACTTAGTTTCAGGGATTTATTTTTTGATAACCTTATAGAAACGTTGTGCGCACATATGAAGAGCTGAGACTGTAATAAATTGATAATTTTATGAAATAATTTACAGTTGTTAGCCAAATGAGATTACTTGTGACTTACGTTGATATCATGTAGTTTTGACAAGGCAGATAGGTTGTGTGCTGTTCTACAACAGAAATAAATCATTCATTTATACAACGCAAGTCATATTCTCTAAGAATTGTTACAGTGGTGTTAAGTGCCTAAAAAGAACTGCAGTGTTAAAACTCAAAAAACTCTTCTGAAAATTCGTCTGTACGTTATTGTATTTCTTACACCTGGATTTTATAAGAAAATATATTACTCACTTTCCTTCAGAATTCACGAAACTCAAAGTTTTCTGTGTTTGATTGTCAATTTCTTATGTACTCCCACTTGATGTAGTAACTTAAACAATCTCATCAACGAGAATTTTCTAACAGTCTCTATTTACTTGTCCAAATTACTGGAGAGTATATTAATTCATTTTTGAAAAAACACTGTTTTGTGGATAACTCACATCTGACAGCAGTATACAAATATTCAGAATATTAAGAATCCTTTCTGCATGAATAGATATTAATTTACCTTGAAAGAGTAGCAAGGATATTTCTGAAGTAAATTTTGCTTGAGGTCTTGCCTTTTTAAAGGGTGGTGAAACCTTGAAATATTTAACTAGATTTGCTATCAAAAGTTATTAACAGAAATACTGGATTGTTAAAATCGTTAATCTTATTCATCCTTAACGTGCACAACTGGCATTAGATATTCGATTAAAATGAGATTCAATCTTACTTCCCCACACACATATATATATATATACATATATATGTGTATATATACATATATGTATATATACATATATATATACATACATACATATATATATATATATATATATATATATATATATATATATATATATATATATATATATATATATATATATATATATATGTGTGTGTGTGTGTGTGTGTGTGTGTGTGTGTGTGTGTGTGTGTGTGTGTGTGTGTGTGTGTGTGTGTGTGTGTGTAGTAAGTTTGAATCTTGTTTTAACCGAATATCTAATTCCGGTTGGGCATGTTAAATATGCAATTGTCGCAATGATTTCCAAGTGAAATGATCAATCTTAATGTCAAGTGTTGAAGGTCTAGTACTGAGGGTCTAGCCACCCACCCTCTCTAGTGGTCAGCCTGCCTGATTGGTGATAGGGAAGCCCTGGGTTTGAATCCCTGTTCGGACATGGATGTACTTTCTTTCTCCTGTCTTTGTCCTTCCCTTGTATAAATGTGTTGTGAATGGTTGCCTACCCTATAAACGGGTTCCTATGGCATGTGTGTACTGCATCCTATATTGACAGCCTAGCAAATACAAGACAACAACAACAACTCCAACTGAGGGTCTTCTGCTTGTAGAACTCCTTTGGCTCATCACGTCGCTTCCCGTTAAGATCAGTAAAGTAAATCATCATTTGCCACGTGCAGTGATTAGGAGGGTGACTTCATTTTCCCTCACTGTGTTGCTGAAGCTCCGTGGGTTGGGGATGTGTCCTCTTTAACGTATGACGTCTAAAACCCTTCTTCTGGTGTGGCGTGGATATGGGGAGAAGGGTACAACCTCAGATGTAAATTCGTAACATGATCGTGGCTCAAAATTACATGCCACATAGTGATGGACGAGTATTCCAAACCCAATCACATAAAGATGCAGTCCCAGATTCGCCTGTATAGCTATATATAAATGTCTTCTGCTTGGTTTCTGTCTTTATTTTACTAAGACTTCCACTCATCAGCTCTCACTCAACAAGTGTCCGATTCTAAGCATTGTATAGGAAATTATGCCACTATTCTCACATATACACACGAGAACCACTCTAATGGAAGCTTATATTTAATCACATCACAACTTTATTAAGTTTTTGCTCTGAAATTTTTATATGTGATATGACATTCTTAATCAGGAATAACAAAATATATATATGAGAAGACATTTAAATAAATCCACTATGTATTGTATTATGATAATCCAACTTTTTTCCTCAAATAATAAGGAATAACTTAATAGGCATTTCAAATTTATCATTTTATTTTGATGCAATAAAGAAATGACCTCATTTTTTCTTTAACAATTTACATTCGTCATATTAATTTAGCAGATATACGATATTAAACTAAGAGAGAAAGAATATTGAATAACAGTATAACATTTTATGATGTTAGTGAACTTCTATATCTTGACTTGTAGAAAATCTGTTATTTTTCTCCACGTATTTTTGAAGTACTTAACTAAATTAGTGAAACAAATAAAGATGTTTGTTATCAAACCGATATTATTTAATAAATGATCAATAAGTGTTTCATTGAAACTTCTTGTGTTTATGGTCCTAAGTACGAAATCTATAAAAAGTAGTCCTAACATTAAGGAATAAAAAAAAAAGATTGAGGTCTTATAAGTAATTCCCAATTTATGACTTTCCTAACACCCCATAACATTTCCGGTCGTAAAACAGTTCCCTTTTTTCATCTGCTGCCTACTTTTATACGGTTTTTATTTCCAAGTTATTTTATGTGCCTATCCACTCTTGGCCAAGAGTTCTTGAAAGAATGCGAGGGTTCCCATCAACCATATTGGTTTCGATACACTTATAGCAAAAATAAAAAAAAACAGGAAAGAAACATCATTACAACTACGTAAGGAACAAAGATATAAAAATGAACCTCAAAGAATATGGATTGTTTCGTAATTAACAGAGACTTTTCCATGGAATACATAAACATTTTTCGTTGCCAAAAAGTCACAACCAAGAACAATAAAATACATACCAGGCTATCATAGGATTATTAGTGAAACAGAATTCTGTATATCAGATAATATTAAATAAATCTATCATGAGAGCGTTACTTTATGTTTTTCTCAGACATACGCATTAATAAATATTAATTTTATTTAACGAGAATATTTTATAATTTACTTAAAAGATGATTAGAGGCTTATATAATGTTGTTTTAAAAAATATTTGATTGAATATATGTATAAATATACCTTCATTGAGATCGATGCTTGAAATTTATACTTTGTTTTTGTATATTAATAAAAATAATAATATTGGAAAAACTACAAAATATTTTAGCGAATCATAAATAAATGAGATGAATTTTTATCGATGATTGAATTAAATCAAATGATTGTATTTAAATCTATATCAGAGATTTAAAGTAATGAGGATGTATTTTAAAGTATTATATTACTAGGAGTATTATTCAATTTATTCAAATACAGTTTATCACTGAGTATTAACAAATATGGTGCGCAAAATTAACATACTGCATACCTTAAAGGTCTGGAGTACATTATATGTCTACATATTTCTAACTATTTATTGTAAATTTTACATATAACTTGTAAGGCAACAGTTTAATGTTATCTATTTAAATGAAGAATATAGCTTACGAGATAATTTATATATGTTAATATAGACACGGAATTTAGCTGCCTGATATAAAGCAAGAAATTGCTTTAATTGGAAAAGCCTTAATTAAAGCAAGAAGGTAAAAATGAATCTAAAAATGAAAAGAAAGTAAAAATGAATCTAAAAATGAATGCTATAAATTTGCTTTTATTTTTTTGTTTCAATTAAGGTATTAAATTTCAGAAGCCTGAAGTTAAGCGATTTGCAGTTTTTCTCTTTTCAAATACTAAACTATAATTTTGAAATATTTATATTATTTAAATTACCAAGAAATACTATCATTTCTTGGTAATTTAAATTATTTCTAAAACTATGTTCATTTGAATTTTAAAGTAGTTTTTAAAATTATTAGGTTGCATTTGAATTAACCCCACATTATTTATCACATTTCAACTGTTTACAATACAATAACTATTTTTATTGTACAATATTTCTTTACTGAAAAATGTTTCCTTTTACTGTGTCATGCCTTTCTAATAGTTTTTCAATTAATTCATAATTTTATTTTTTCATAAATGCAGTTTTAGTACATTACATTAGAGTTGACTTCTTAGTTTTCACCTAATGTTCATAAATAGTCATTGTTGATTGAAAATAATTGAAATAAGCAGGGAAATTTTGAATAAAACTTAACTCAATTTTAAATTCAGGTTCGATATATTTTTTTTTACTTTTATAGTCTTAGATTTTATTTTACTTCAAAAAGTTTTAGCAGAATTTCTAGAAAAATTCAGAATTTTTTTATGGAATATTTTTTATTCAATTATGTTTAACAACGTTTCACTTATAATGCAGTATTAAGAGATTCGAGATAAAAAATATGATTTCGCATATGAAATTATGAAGCAATTATTTCTCTCTTATAAAATATAAACTCTAAATTGAAAGTTCATAAGTCATACAACTTCTTACAACTTTATTATTCAAATCATCAAAATAAAATAAAAAATATTTAAGATTTTTATTGTATACGTGAATTTTGTTACATCTGAATTATTACTATTGAAAAGAAGACACTTAAAGAATGCTTACAATTAACTCATTATACTATAAATGACTTAATTGCTACAATATAATCTTGAGTTAAATATTATCCCTGCATGAACTGTGCTATTTAATCAGAAAGGAAAACAGATGACATTTAATACTCAGTTCATTAAATACTGTCCCTGCACACAAAATTGATAACTAAGAAGTAAAGAAAACACTCGTGGCTGTACTGGACAAATACTTCATTTAAAGTTGGATTACTAATAGGGTTCAATATTTTATTCCTATTTTATCATTCTATGAAAAACCTTACGTTGTGATCTTTATACAGGTAGGCATCAATTTTACCGTTTAAGGCCAAATGATTAAAATTTTTCGGACATTAACGAATAACGAGTGCATATTTATCCTGTAAAATTTGATAAAAATTTGATTAATCCTTCTTTATCAATAATAAATATGAAAATATTTATTTTAGTTATGAGTTGCGTACAAACGTTATATGCTTATGTGTTTCTGTAATAACTATTTTCATGATGAACTTCAAGATATATGAGACTGAGTAAGTTACTAACAAGCTTAGTAGACAATCTTTAATTAATTATTTGTGTTTCGTTTAAATAATTCAATGAATCTTGTTTTACACTCCATGAAATATGGCGAGCATACATGTTGTTGGTCCAAAGTTTACAAATACTGACTTTGATTGAATTGAAGAAATGAGTAATTAACTCGCAGTTTCCAATTACTTATAGCATTGACAAAACTTGGTTTTATTCACTTTTGTATTTTATTCACTAATATTAGTTAAAGTAATAATAAAATTAATGTCACACATTCTGTAAATTTTATTTAGTGTGAAAATAGTTACGGAAATACATCAGGAAATCGAAATTTGAAGTAGAGCGATTCTGTGTATTGACTATGCAATTCATATAAAAATGAGCTTCATAATTTATTAAAATTACCACAAGCACAATTCTGTCAATGTCATTTAAAATAAGAAATCATGGGCAGAGATTATAAATATGTCTCAGCACATTTTATAATATTCGGTAAGTGAAACTAATTCATTTAGAAACTAAATGAGTAGAATTATTTCTATGAGATTATGAAATATCTTTGTAAATTAAATTATGAAAAATAGCTATTTCATCTTTCAATGGATTTCTGTTCCTTTAATTAAGCAATATGTAGATTCAAGCTGTTTTTCTCATGAATACTTTCGTAATCATGCTTGACAAGTTTGTACAAATCGAAATCCTTTTTTGCAAATAAGTAATTGTTATTAGAAATATTACTTCTTAAATGTTTAACAGTAATAAATAGTCGTGAATTAAAATCAATTTTATTTTTTATGAATATTCACGAACAAGCACAACCCTGGATAAAAACAACAACATCAGCTACAAACAATGAATAGAACATAGATAAATTTGTCGACATCATATTAATAATGTCCTCAAATTTAATTATTTCCTTTACTTCTACTGATTTTCATTCAGTGTGAATGAATGAAGTTTGTTACTATGGACGTTGTCGTTGATTGAGTATTCATTTTTAATCCTAAAAATCCAAGCTGCACAAATATTTGCTAACTATTTTTTTAACAGCTGCAATAAATTATTCGAAAATGGATTACAAATATCTACTTTTATTTCAAATGATATTCGGTGCGTTGATCCATCATAACTGTTTCACGATAAATAATGACATCCTAAAACATTGTGTTATTTTCGGAATATTATTTAATTTAAAATTAAAACCCTTTTAAACTTGAAACTATTGTTTAAAAAGATTTTTAGAGTCTCTAAAATAAATTGCTTTACTAACAGATTATAATATTAGTGTAGAAATTATAAATAAATCAATCAAAATTGACTTCAAATCTCTATATTTTTAAATTTCCTTATAATTCATGTACAGAAGTATTTGCAATTTGCAAAAAATCCCTGTCTAACAAACTAAAAAAAATATTTGCTGTAAAAAATATTTGATACTAACTCAACTTTAATGGTAAAACCTGTGTAAGGCCTATAAAAACACTTCTTCGATTTAACGGGTTTCTGTAACATTCGAGAATTTATTGAAGCTATCAGCACTTCTCGTAAAGAGCGTGAAATTTAATGTATGATGATACTTAAAAATCAACTTTTTATAAAAATGGCAAGTATTTAGATATTTTACAAGCAAGGAAAAAGCTAAACGAAGTTAAGTAAACACCGTTAATGAAACTGATGGGCAAAATTAACATACTTTTAACATTATTATATTTACACCTCTCATTTATATATCATATAAATTTAAATGTAGGTGTTTTTCATGAATAATTTGTTCATAAAGTAATTAAATTTATTAGAAAATATTATAATAAGTACATACACACATACTTATTTGACTCCACTGTCGATATAAAGATAACCAACTATTGTTTATCGGGTCTTGTAAAAGGCTCGTTTTGTCTTAAATAATTTTAATATTATATTGATTTACTGAGTTAAATGTTGAGATAATTAATATTAAAATCAATTTGAGTTCAATTGGAAATACAGGGATCATTTATATAAAATATATTATTATAAACCTTTTAATATAACTGATCTTATACAAAAACCTCAACATGTAATTAATAAAGTTCATCAAACTTAATTTCAAATGATAATCAACACTCTTATTGAAGATATGCAAATCTAACTAATCTTTTTATCTCTAACTTTCTTTTCACATAGTAATTCTAAGATTTACATAAGCAGAACGTTTGAATTTAAGTTTGGTTGAAAGATAAAAAGAAAAAAGTGAAATATTTATCTCATAATATTTTATTCTTTAGAAAGAAGTTGTGCTAAAGTATATTTATGTATTCGGAAACTGTAGCTAAGTTCAAGATGGATTTGTGTGTGATTATCTTTTCCTCAATACGTAGTTTAGTTAAATTTTTCCTTTGCATGAATATATGTAAAATTTGTTGTAAGTTCTAATATAATATACAGTCAAAATTTAATAACTAGAGCACCTTTTTTATCACAAATCTTTCTATACCTCAAAAACATCAAAATATTAATTAAAGTAAGCTATTTTAAAATGTAATAAAATAAATATGTTAATACACCAATATTTCTAAAATTTGGTTTTTGAGTCTTATGATTTTTCTTTCGAAACAAAGTTATTCAGCTTAAATATAACCTTGCACTAATAGTTTAAATATTATATTATTGTTTCCAGCTATTTAATAATAACAAAAACTGAAATTTAAAACACTAAAAGAGTATTAAAAGTTTGAGTTCTTATGAGAAGGTATTTTATGATTATTTCTTTCTCAAGAAGTAATTAATTCAATTCATGACTTTTTTTTATTAAAAATCATTTAAAAAACTGATTTTTGAATCAAAATTACAAAACAAACAAACTATATCATATTATGATTAAATGAATAACTTCTTTATATTTTTAACTTAAACATATTCACGTATTAATGTTTTATCAATATTTATAAATGTTTAACATGTTAGTTAATCATTTACATAAAGCTTAAATATTTTGTCATAAGTTATGTAGTTTGAAAACAATGAAAAATTTCTTATTTTATTTAGAGAATTTTTTTTCATAAATTTTTAATTTATAACTTCTGCAAATTATATATGCATGCAAAATTTTTTCTCTGACACCTGCACTCCTTTGACATATCTACAATAATAATTTAACAGCTTAAATTAAGTGTAATTAGGAAATAACATTGTAACTCACTCAATATCTTTTTGTAGAAATATTATTTTTTTATTGTTTCTTAAACTTACAAATGTATTATTGTAGAATCCTTCCTTTTCCTTTCAAATATAAAATGAATAATTATCTATTGTAATAATAATTCGCGTCTTTAAAAATCTAAATTGAAAATTATAAAAACAAAAATTGAAATCAATAGTAAAAGTATAAGTATTGTTTTGTTTTTTGGTTGAATCTTTTTCGCAAAGAATATACAGGTTCAACTGAATCATAATTTCAATAAAATGTAATGATTACTAACCATCTTATCTTACGTCAAATTCTATGTGATGCTTTTTAACTAGAAACACTCAAGCAAAATTCTCTGCACCTGATGCATAAAAGTTTTAACACTTCCTTTCTTTTTCTTTTCAGGTAATGTCAACCATTCCTTTGCTTTTGTGTAATCTTTTCTTGAAAACCAGTTTTCTATAATGAAGAAACGTAGGTAACAAAGAGTAATCACTGTTCTCAGTGTTTGCGTGTTGCTTGATTTAACTATAAGATCCAATCGCATTTAATAATGCTGAATATTAGCTAATATGTGTTTACAATGAGCACTAATTCACTCATATGCATGCATGGAATGTTTCCAAGAAATCCTCTATACATTGTAAAACATTGCCGAGGGTAGTCAGTATGTGGAATATGCTAATTATCGATGAATTAAGTTAAATCAATGTTTCCTTTACCATGTTTGATTGTTTTACCTAACATGTTTTCCCTTGTGTATGATTGTCACTCACTAACCCATAGTATATAAACGCAATTAATTTAGTGTGAGCTTCTGTGTTGCATGCTTATTTAGAAAAAAAATGCATAAAGTTTTCTGTCCAAGAAAAACCACTAATTTAGAAATCTTGTAAGTTATTTATTTTCTACAAAATTTTGAATTTCGTTAGAATGAAACATCTGGTAAGCATAACGGCATTGACAACTTAAACCGTGTTTTCTATACATCAATCACATTAAAGAAAATTTCGGTTTTTACATCATTGTATAAAGTTTAATTTTTATTAATTTGATTTAAAATGAATATTCTTATTTTATTTTTTACTTTATTTGTTTCTTTGAAGACTATTTGCCAAGTATGAGCTGCTTATTTTAAGAGATTAACAGTCGTTATAAGGTGTTTCCAAATTTTTAATCATTATAATATGTTAAGAAGAATTAAGGAATGGAAAAGTATTAGCATGATATATATATATATATATATATATATATATATATATATATATATATATATATATATATATATATATATATATATATATATATATATATATATATATATATATATATATATATATATATATATATATATATATATATATATATATATATATATATATATATATATATATATATATATACATATATTTTATGTGTGTGTGTGTTAAAACTAAATTAATCTCTATAATACACAATACATTTTATGTGTTTACTTCCTTTTTTAGTGAGAAATTGAAATTCCTATTATTATTGCACACACAATCAAAGTATATTTATGTCGTTAATATTATATTTTATTTCAAATATAATTTCATTAACTGCTTATAAAAATTGCACACTTATTAAAAATTTAATAATGCCTTATGCAAATTGAATGGACGTATACAAATTTTTAATATACAGAATGTAGGTTATCACATATTCTGTAATATTATGTAAAATTTAAACAACACTGATCAAGTTAAATTACATATAAGTGCAATTTTGAGTAAATGAAAATGCTTTTGATTGTTTAAACTTAAAAATTATGTATTAATATTAACTATTGTGAGAGATGTGAAAATAATGTACATTTGTGAACTCTGTCGTTAAAATATTTTCGTGAAGTGATTTTCATTATTTTAATATTAAGTCATTTGTTTACACTTTTGAATTTGTCTGATAAAAATGGCAAATTAAATTTGACTAACAGCCTGGTTTTGTAATTTTTTAAAATTCAATAGAAACTAGAGTAATGTAAACCTTATGAGGATTAATTTGTGAAATATGAGGAAAAAATTCTTCAAGAATGTACTCATCAGTAAAATTATAATTTTTTAATGATGGGTTCATATCATCATATTTTATCAGGAAATAAAAACATCAATTGGTATCATAACACATCATAATAAATTACATTTTTACCTGAATAATGTCTTGAAAAACCATTTAAGGACTTAGAAAAATCTAAATTTATGATACAATTATGACAATTAAAAATTATATTGATGTGTTAAACTAGAAGAGAAAGAATATCCACGTAACACGGATAATGCATTCGCATTCAGAACGTATAAGAGGCAGAATTATATTTAAAATGTAATAGAGAAACAATAAGCATTTTATTTACCAAAATACAATGACGGTAGTGTTCGTAACTTTATAAATTAAAGCAAGTATTTTTTTGTTTTGTTTTGATTTGTAGCAGCATAAATTATTTAAAAAATGTAAGAATTTACGAAAATTTTATGAATTTTCTCAAATTAACCGTCTTATCATTTATTGTTTTTAAGCATTTTTATCAATCGCCACTATCAAGTAAGAAAACACATATTTAATTAAAAAATGTATAAATTAAATATTTTATCACATATTTTAATTGAAAGCATTCGTGAATTTTCATCCATTTATTAATTTATATCATAATTGTTTCAGTAAATATGTAAATTCATTCCTGATCTCTTTTATTATTGGAAGATTAAAAAATGTTAAATGCATTATTTTAATTAAACTATTAATAGCCATAAAGAACAATTATTTATTATAAATAGGGTATTTTATAAAATACTTCTTAATAAAGATCTTAATGAAATTATTATTTAGATGCACATATAATTTATAACATTTCTAGTAAATAGAACAATTGAATCTTTGATACATGAAAAAAATCAGTAAGCCCAGGCGAATAGATGTTAGTTTTATTTTTTAATCTTTAATATAACAGTTATTTCAAATTTTAATTAATTTAAAAATGATCCGTGGTTAAATATCTATTTTTCAATTAAAATTTAATGTGTATAACCATTTTAAAAACAAAACTGAATTAAATTGCAGTTTAAAATAATTTACTTCTATTTCAGAATTAAATTGATTATGTAAGCATCACAAATATAACTATAATTTATGAAACAAACTTAAAAATGCATTTAAAAAAATAACATTGGTATTTGCTGTTATTTTTGAAATAGGAAAATGTTTATAAAATTGTAGACTATGTTATCAATGCGCATAAAATAAAAGTATTCTAATATTAATAACAATAAAAAATATAGAAGCACAAATGTTCCCCGTGATATATAGCTATTTTTAAATTGTGTGTTCTTATCTTGCATAATATGCACTATAAATAAAATTCTACTTTACTGGTTTCCATTTTGCTGCTTTACTCGATCCTTTTCCGATTATTCTCTCAAGTTATTCAGTTTATAAGTTTTATTAAGTTTTACATAAATAAAACTTAATAAAGTTTTACATCTCGCAATTCTAATGGAAGTTGTTACATATGACTTCAGTCAACCAAAACTCAAAGTCATGGCGCAGATAGGTATTCAAAAACAAGCATATTTCAGAGATTAAAACTTTGGCTATTTTAAGCAGCAATCTTCCGTGACTGAGGAACCCAGCTGTGAAATATCCTATTATCTGAACACAATTTCCATATAGATAGTCTTTTTCGGGAGTTTAAGCTTGAGGCCTAAAGTTTAAGGTAATGTCATCCGCTTTAGCTAGTTCTAGAACGTTATGGAAAAGCATCAGGTCAAGGAACATAATAGAAACTTCGCTCATAGAAGAACTTACTTAGAGTAAGTGTTCGACAAGAAATGTCTTACATTTACTCTTCTGAATGGATAAAGTTTTGTTATAAAAGAGTCTCAATATATTTTATATAGATAATACGAAATAAAAGTAAAATATTCAGATTTACGAAATAATTTTAACTGAATAGTTATATAGTGATCATTAAGAAATATAATTAATTTTAGTTACATATTTTTCCTTAAATTAATAAAATATAGAAATACATCATAATTAAAATACGTTTTTATTTAAATAAAGATATTCACAACTGTTATTGGAAAAGTTCTCAATATCTTATTTAAAATCAAAAACTTATTTTACATTGTTTCAGATTCAAAATATATTGCATTTAAGAAAAATGAATCTCGGAACTATGAACATTTCTATAAGTCAAAAGATTTATGTGACGTTCTATATTTTTGAAATATTTATATTAAAAATAGAATCTTAGTTTGAGTTCTAGATATCATGATAGATTATAAAAATTTTAAAAAGTAATGTGATCTGACATTGAAACTTTTATATTTATTTCAAATATATCAGAAATGAATTATAATATTAGATGCAGTAAGTAAATTTTAATATTATATTCAAATTAATTTATACTTTGTTTTAAAGTACAATTCTCAGTTCTCCCATTACTTGTTAATGAAGAGAAATATCTATATATAATAAATTGAATATTATGATTTAAGTTTAAATTGCTTACCCAAATAGAATGTGATTTAAAGAAACTCATTAATTTTCCATGTAAGGAATAATTAAACTGGTTAGTTTGTAATTTCATACACATTTAAATTATTCGTTACAAGATAATTTTATAAATTTATGAAAAATATTGATATTTTACGGCTTCAAATACATCTGCATTTATTTTACATTAAATGAACTTATCATGAGCTTTGAGAGTAATTTAAGAAAACTAAATAATGTTACGACACAAATGCCGTTGTTCTGTATCAGCAATAAGGCTTGAAACAAATATACACTGCCTGACATTGACAATGCAACACCAAGAAGGAGTTGCAAGAAAGTGACGAAACTCGGCAAACAGAGAGAGACGCTAACGAATAACAAGTGATCTGTATTTTGAAATGATATGCATACAGAGCGAGGACAGGGATGAGTCAGCAGGTGCTCTGAGACTCCGAGACACGAATCAACGCTTCTAAGAACAGAGTCAATGAGAGTACAAATGGTGTCTGGAGGAATGGCTATCCATTTTCTGTCAACCATTCGCCAAGTGCAATTTCTAAAGGAGGTACTGGCAGGATGTGGAAATTGTGCCCAATCATATACCAAATGTGTTTACTTGGTGAAATATCTGGCGAGTACGATTGCCAAGAAAGCAAAAGTACCCCCCAGGGCATATTGGTTGATAAGAACAATGTGCTGTTGGGCATTACCCTGCTGATAAAGGGCATTGGTCAGCTCTTAAAGGTAGGGTTGTGTCATTGGCCGCAGTACATCATCCACATAAACTTGGACTGTCATAGTGCTGTGAATGCGAACTAGAGGTGACCTGGATACGTACGCAATGGTGCCCTTAGCCATGATGATGCGTTGTTGCACGGTGGGGCATTTCACAATATCTGCAGGATTGGATCTGTCTCCTCGTAGATGCCACACTCGTACCCAGTGACTATCACTGTAGAAACATAAGCGTTACCTATCTGGAATGATGGTCCTGTGCCATTCCGTCGCCCACATCGCTTTAATACGGCATCATTCCAGACGTTAGCTTCTAATCTGTGAGGTCAATGACAGTCTTTATAAATGACACCATGTGCTGAGAAGACTAGAAATCAATCAACGGCAAAAAGTTGTGCTCGATATGGAAGCATCCAGGATGTATTGCACATGCTGCAGAATTTTGGTAGATATGCATTGCAGATTCGCCACCACCTCCTGTTGGACAAGTTGGTTATGCTTGCTGACGTCTCTTTGGCTGCAACAGCACTCCGCGAACATTTCACACTTCCTTGTTCCAATCACCTTCGCGACCGCCGGTGCACTGTGCACGCGGTCAAGTGTCTGTCAGCTGCGAAATGAAGTAAGGACCACCCTCTTTTCTCAGTCCGATCACCATGCCCATCGTAAACTTGCCTGTCTGCATGAACTGACTCCGTCGCCGATGGTCTGGCATTCTCTGCACTTACAGGCGTCCTTCACGACAAGAACAAACTTTCAACAGCTATTTTCCAAGCAGCAATAATGGTGCAAATTCTGCTCACTCGGCCGGATTCTCATTTTATATCTTATCGCACCGTGAGCTGGAGAGTTGTGCATTTCACAACATTTTTATAACTCAGTAAGGTGCGTCTACACTGAAATTTACATAATTTTCTGGCCTCTCCTTCTGGGTGTTTGATTTTCAATAACGAGCAGTGCAAACATCATATAAACAAGTATAATGGTGTCACACATTAACAAATAAAAGGACCCTTTGTGTGTTTTCTGAGAATATGACCATAAAACTATAAAAATCCTCTTCGAAATCAATTTAAGCAGTAGATGTTCGCTACACAATCTCATAGATAATAATCATAACTTGTTTATGAAACCCGTGATTTTTTCTATTATAAATTGTGAAAATAAGTATAAAGGCTTTCAAAATCTATATGTGCTTAAAATTTTAATTGTGTTATTATATAGCCTCATGCATGTGTATTTTACTTTTATAAGAAATGGTGATGACGGATGTATGATAAAATTGTTAACAAATAAATTTATGGAACTTTCAGTCTTCATCATACTTACTTGCAAAATAAAATTTAAATAATGGGAATGAACAAATAATATACAAATAGAAACTGCTTTAGCTGAATTATGGTGTGGTTGTTAAAAGAAATATTTACTTTAATAAAGTATTGGATAAAACAGAAAAAAATTGCGGAAAGAAGATATGTGATGACTGAATTATAATACATTAATACATACTAAATAATAATACGTTTAGGTATGCAAATGTTATATGGATAAAGTATCAAGAAACTTTGAAAACTCCTGTCCAAGAAAATTTAAAACGAAAAGCATCGTTTTATCTGAATTAGAAAACAATCGTGAAACCAAAATTACCCCAATATATTATTTTGAATGTATAAAATCTATGCAGTGTCAAAATATACACATAGGAATTTTATGTTTCAGTTATATTACATTCTTGTTGTGAGCTCAATTTTGTCATAATAAAGTATTAAAAATACACTGTGAAATATAGCACAAGAAAATGCTTAGTAAATATCAACATTTTATGCAAGTGAATGAAAACATGGTTGTGAATTTAGTGTTACATTGGTACAGTGTCAGATATGCGTGAAGTGAAATGACTCAAAGAAATGTTCATTGAGAATCAAATATTCACACAAGCACGCGCGCGAACAATATTTCTGTCGTTTATTTAACATTCATAATTGATATCCAAATTGATATTCTTTAACTAGAGACTTTAACTTTAGAACTTCTAATTGCATTATTTTTTCAAGGAACAGATTAAAGCAAAGAACTTGAAAGCAAATTGATAGATTTCATATAATTATTTAGAAAATTGAAATACTTAAAATGTGTACTCTAAGATGTCAGTACTCATCTCAAAGGAGGATGAAGTTTCCTACTGTGCAAATTAATTGGTACAAATATATATTTTTAAGAAAATGTTTCTCTCTTGGAAATTTTCTGCCTCAAATTAGTTTTAGCTGCATGTTCGTAATCGAGGGACTGTTTTTGTTGGTTCTAAGCTGATTTAAGCACGTGATCTCTTCAGCTGCGCTTCAGTTGCTGCAAGAAGTGGTCGATTGTGTGAATTGTCTGCTCCTGATGTGTATTTAAAAAGTGGATATCCCTCCCAGGAAAATAAATAAAATTTTTGTAGCTTTAGTTGAAGAATCCAGCGTTTTGAAGATCATTCATGAGCAAAACATTTTTGAGTCTGTATTTCCAGTCTCCAAAATAAAAAGATTAAAGTGCACGCAAACTTAATACCACATTTTGAACAGACAAAATTCTTGTATGAAATAGTAAAATGCGTCCTGGCAAAACAAGTATATATCTTCAGAAAGCAATATTATTTACTAGTGATCATCGATACTAGATTCTCTAGTCATTGATACTAGTGATACTAGATTCATCGATAGGTCGATGACTCACATTCACACCAAGCATTTCTTTTATGCAAGAGATTCTACCAAGATTTGTCAGTCGAAATAATGGAACTCCCATCAGCGAGCAGCATATTATACAAACGGTCAAGCAGTCTTAGATTCAGTTGTTTTCAGGCTATTTTACTTCTAGAGGACCTGGCAACTTAGTATCATTGAAGGGATTATGAATTCTACAAAACAATTTTCTATAATAAGAAGAAAAATTGTGCTTAAGATGCTAATGTTCATTGGTGGTGTTGGTATCTTTCAACAAGCTCTTGTTCCATGCCATATTTCTAAGCTAGCAAAGGAATTTTTTCAAGGACAGAAATTAACTTTTTAGGGTTGGCCTGATAATTCTCTTGATGTAAATCCAATAGGACATTTTCGGAGGGTTGCAAAGAGATGTGTGAGCAAACTGGACTGCTCAAAAAAAGAAACAATGATTGAAAATATTATAAAAATTTGGTTTCGGTATGACGAGATCAACAACTTATGTCCTAATTGAATAGAATCCATGGCAAATCTTTAAAGGATCTCATTCAAGATAGCGGAGGACATATATCCCATTAGCTATGCCATTTATGTATGTTAACCTATACCAATCAAACTGCACTTGCGAAAATTTTTGTATTTGTCCCAATTAATGCGCACATTTGTGTAATTAAATTAATGATGAATTGCATTATCTAAGCAGTTCTTTCTTCATTTTCTATGGAATTTTCAATTTGAAAGAGAAAAATTAAACACAATTTCTAAAATTATATATATCTTATTCTTATAGTGATCTTTATATAAGCATATTATTTCATATTTATCGGCTGTTATTTTATTCTTTTCTTAATGCAGTATGTTTTGTTTTTTTAGATACTTATTTTCTTAAGTCATTTGGGATGCATCAGTAAAATATTAACTTTGTTAAAGTATTTGTGAATAAAAAAAAACAGAATTTTTGAGTAAATCACATGCTTTTTTATTGGGATCAATCCTGGTAGTTTTACAATTAGGAAGTGCTGAGCTATTTATCTGAATTTAAACATAACTGCACGAATTTTGAATGAATATTTAAATTCCTTTAGTACATTTAACACTTTTTAATGTCCTAAAGCTTAAACTAAAAGAAATAAAATGCAATTATAATCTTTTGCTATCTATATCAAATTTATTTCAAATAACAACCATACAAATTTTGATAAATTCATTTACGTGTTAAAGCCACCAAGTCATTGTGTTGCAAATGTATACATCTTATGTCTAATTGCTTAGAATAGATTCTGAAATGATTTTAGATTTTTGTTTTCGTATGAAGAATTTATAGATTATTTTTTTCATTTAGGTATCTACATTTATTTAAGTGCATGACTTTGAATTATGAATATGAACTTTTTTGCCTGTGATTATATTAAGACACAATAATATTACCACGAAAAAAAATTTAAAATTATTGATTTTTAATTTCTTTTTAAATATTAACTTTTGTGTGAAATATACTATGGCAATTAAGGAAATGGCAGGGTAAAAAATTATAATAACTGTTGAGCTAATAATAATTAATTTTTAGCTATGTAGAAAAAAATGAATGATGTTAAATCACAGTATAATATGAAGGATGCAATAACTACCTTATAAAATTGGTATGAATATTATGAGACATCATTATAATTTCTGTATTATTTAAGAGGATAATCTAGATAATTCTATATTCTTCAAAAATCTAAAAAGAAAACTTTAAACGAAAAATAAAAATTTTCAAAATATATCCTTTTTTATACTAAAGAATAAATGAAAAAAAATAATTCTTTTATATTCCCCTGTATTACTGTCATCTTCATTTAAATTATGTTCAATTACGAAAAATGTTTACTATTTTTCTTTTTAACGTGAGTTTTTAATGTTATTCTCTAAAACATTTTTTAATTGTTAAATATATATTAAGTACTATACTGTATATAGATTAAAATACTAATAATATTTGTTTGTTTCAACAAAGCCTTTCTTAAATTAAACCATCTTAAGCATAGTTAATAAAAAAATTAATTAATTAAAGAAAAAACAAAAAAACTTAAAAATTATATGATAATATTTTAATTATAGTTAAAAATATAAACCCTTGCACAACATTCCCATTTTAGAGACAATATTAATTTACTAATTTATTTTCAATTCATCTTGTTAAATTATAAATAGTTAAAAAATAATCTGATTATTCGAATTTTTACATGCTTGAAACTGTCAAACTGAATTAAACTGAAGTCTTAATTTTTATCTGAAAATGTATAACATAATTTATAAGTATAATGGGATTTTATTTAAAGGAATTTTTTTTCAAATCAATCGATTTGGCAATAATATATTCCCATTTTGAAATTATGGAATTTTTATTTTCACTTACATATTAATGCTATTAAAAATAATTCACCGCAATTTGCTATAAATAAAAAAATCAATGACATTATGTCACATACAATTTTCAAATGTGTAATTATAGCTTTTTCTGTTTATTAAATTATTGCTAATTAATTAAATTATTGACATAACTAATAAATACTATATCAACAATTCAATAACAATACTATATTTATTAAATTTTATTTTAATGCATTGTTCATTTGCCAGAAATGAGTTGACAAGAATTAGTTATATTCTTGAAAATATTATTTATCTGTATATTTCTCTATAGAGAAAATATTTTGAACATTTCCTATAAGCATATAACTTGCTGATTCTGAATAAAGAGGACAATGAGTTAACTCACTTCACTAGCTTTACTTCACTTCGGTTTTCATTTTCCCTCGTGTCTCGGTGCCCTTCATCAAAGGTACCTTGACATATCCCTTACGAATTCTGGAACTAACTATCAAATTCAATAAACATAACAGCTATAGGAAACATTTCGTGAAATTCAAGTTTTCATCATAGCTCCCTTCTTCCTTCAAATATTTTGAAACTATTCATTCATTCACAGCTGAATATTGCGATGTTGTCAGGAAAACACTGTCACCGGAAAGAACTTGACAAATGACGGAAGCTTTTACTGGTTTCGGCCCATTCAGTATTCGCATTCAATAGCGGAGGGACCACAACTTGAAATGTATGAGACCATTTATCATGCAAGATATTGTATCCATTTGTCGAAGAGAGCAGAGATATTCGCCAATCGGTAAAGTTGGCGAGTGAGTGTAAAATAACATTGCAAATGAATATTTGGCTCTGAAAAGCGTTAAAATTATTAAGCCTGAGGTAGAGATATATATTATTTTGCAAAATGTTTCAATAAATTTTCTAATGAATTATACTCTCCTTATAGCGATAATTTTTTGTTTGTTTTCAGAATTGGAATTTTTTGTAATAATGTGTTTGAAGTTTTACTATTTTATTTAAATAACTCATATAACCTAGTAAAATTAATCATTGAAAATAATAATTAAATGAAGTATCTAGAATTGAAAGGTTTGATAATCACACATATTTTATGACAATTTTTTTGGTTTAATTAATGAAATATATACAGAATATTTACTACTATCAGGCTCTATATTAGAACATAAAAATAACTGTGTGTTGAATTTATATACACAGAAACTATCTCTGTATCTATCTATTTATATCCATATATATATATATATATATATATATATATATATATATATATATATATATATATATATATATATATATATATATATATATATATATATATATATATATATATATATATATATATATATATATATATATATATATATATATATATATGTATATATAGATATATATATATATATATATATATATATATGTATATATATGTATATATATATACATTACTTAGCAAAATTACTTAGAATTACTCAATTATTATTGAAAATATTTTGTTTTTTAGAAATTAATTTTATTTTTTTTACATTACGTAAAATTAAAATGTAAATCATCTAATTTTCTCATTTGGGATAATTGCTTCAAGAGTAATGTAACAACATTGTTATTTCTGTTTTTGTATATATTTGAGAAATACAATACTGATGCAGAAAATACACAAAACTTTATCTTAACCACTAAAATTCATTATACTTTCATCGTACTTAAAGAGGAGAATAACTAGATAAGAGTATCAGCCACACACACACAAATGTTTTCTTAGCACTTCAACCAAAACTTTTCCGCTTTTCGTTAGAATTATATTAGCAGTCTTTAACACAAAGTAGTAAATTTCTAGACCAGCATTCAATAGATGTTGGAGAATTTAACGCATTCCTTAAAAACTGTAGTTAACATAAAAAAATAAAGTGAAAACATTAGAAGAAATATCATCAAATAAACAAATTTAAGCAAAGAAACCAAAATAATTTGCATTTTATTAAAATTTGTGCATAGTAAATGAACAGTAAATATTAGTTTCACTATATTTTACATTTATCATGCATTTTGCTTCTTTATAAGCGTTTTTAAAATTCATACTATCCACTAAGAGAAAAAAAATATTTCAATTTGTATATGGTGCAATTTAACTTCATAAATCTGAAAACAATTTTTTAAAACAAATTATATATGTGGAATTAACATTCCCCGACGTTTAAGAAAATCCTCTTCTTTATGATATTTTTTAAAGATTCATGGTCAAGATTCATTCAAAAAATCACAAAAATTGTGATTAAGAAAAATAAGAAAAATAGACTTGGGCCAGCCTGAAGATAGATCCTGAAGAATGGGGCTGTAACAATTTTAATAAAGTATTAAAATTGTCTTAATATCCGTTTAAAATTGCACTTAATATTTAACGGTAATTATTTTAATGTCTACAATATTTAATTTTTACATTCATTACTTATATAATCATCCATGCATTTCAATAGATTATTTTATAAATAAGTGCATAATGTCTATGTATCGAAAATTTAGGCATCCTTTGCGTTTACTTCTTGCATCGGTTGGGTTTATATTCTATCATTCAATTTTCAACAATTTTCTTTTATTTTATGTTTGAGAACAGATTGACATTTTTATTACAGACACGTCAGTGCTTCAAATCGTGATTATCTAACTTCAGAACTGGTGTTGAAATATCGGGTTTTTTTTTAAACAATTTGTGTAGAATTATCCCCACCTCCTGCATACCAGCGCATGCATCAGAGTCTAATAAGTAACTTTATAATCAACTATCGTAAGGTACTTTTGCTAAAAGGAATCAAGACTTAAAATTGCTTAATGAAATTGACTCTCTATGTATAGTGCGCATCTTAATATATGTCTGTAATGAGGTTGGCATAAAAATGATTTCTCTGTTAGGACAAGCAGTTTTTATTAAAGAAACCATCGTAACTAAATAAAAGAAAAGAATATTTACCAAGTTATTTGCGTGAAAGTTTACAACTCATTATGAACTTCAACAAAAGATCCCACTAAACCAAAATTTTATTTCAGGTCGTTCTTGAATGTGGAATCAAATTTAATTTGTGCCCAAGAGAAATTGGATGATTAAATGAACATAACATAACAGATAAGATTGATAAATAATTTTTAGATATTAAACTTAAGAAAAAATGGCTATGACAATCTGTTAAACTTGCAGATGAATGGCTACCAAGTATTACTTTCAGAAACAAACAAGGTAAAAAGTTTTTCTAAATTAAAAAAAGGGAAAAAATATTTTAAAAATTAAATTGTAAAGCAGAAAAAAATAAGTTAAAACTTTAACCGATTTTCAGCAATAAAAAGAAAGTAAGAATTTTTTTTTTAAATCTGAATTTTAATTCTGTGGTGTTACTTGTACATTAAAATTGTTTTTCTAATAAAACATTATTACTAGAAATACTGTAGGTGATAGCAGTTAGGTGAATTTATTTTAAATATTAAAATTATTTTTTCTATTTTACGAAATTTTTATTTTATGAACCATTTTACTCCGTTTCCTACAAGATCGTAAATATGAGTGACTACTAATATAGCGAAAATAAATAAGTACACTAAAAATAATGTTTTTCCGCAAACAGTGTACAAAATTTTTTCGAATTGTAATTATGAACGAGATATTTACAATAATCATATGACTGATGATGAAGGCATTACATAAAAATATTTTGAATTAACCTGAACGATTAAATGAATATCAGTAAATAGGACAAATGAAAAACGATGCAGTAATAATAAATAGACTTTTCATTAATCTGTAATATAGTATTAGAGAGCAGCCATAAAGGAATTAAATTTATTTAACAACTTTTCGATATAACTTAGGGATAACCTAGCATTTTTTTTTTTGTATGATACACATTCAGTATTTTATAATATGAGACTTCTTAAAATGATCTTTCAAAATAAAAAAAGGCATTTTGCTGAGCATGGTAACTGAATTTACATTAAAATTTACTGGAAATTGTGTTTTGACTTAAATTAAAAATTCTCTAATATGTAATGAATAAATTTTATCAATGCATAAATCGTAGGTTTGCATGGAATGCTTTAAGAATTTTTTTAATGTTATTCAATGCTATAAATAAAAACCAAGGAATCTTCTGCGATTTTTCCTTCATTCAATCTTTTACCAATAATATTTACCGAATAGATGCATAAATATCAATATAATATTAATAGGAATAATGGTCATTTATAACTTTGTGCAACATTTTGCTGAATGCATTCCCCATGTATGCTGATAATATATATTCCTGTCATTGAATATTCTAAATCACCCAAACAGTATAAAATAGGCTGCATTTTTCTAAGACATTATATACAACAAGTGAATCTCATTTGATTCTATAATTAATTTATAATTAACTATAAATAATTTGTCAAATGTCGTTAAATGGTAAAGTTATCACAATTCAGTTCTTCATTGTGCTTTAATTGATCGCTTTTGGATATTGTTTCGCGACAATTTTTTGCAATTCATTTATGTTATTTTGATGATTAAAATTTGCTGCATTGTGTTTGAAAATCTTTAACATACTTCCTGTCAAGGTTTATAAAATTTGTACATTAAATTCTCTGATTACAAGAATGGAAGAATCAAAATCTTTCAAATTAATATCTTCATTATTGTGTATGTGAAAAACTAAAACACAACGTTTCTTTTTCATTATTAAGAAATAACTCTGATCAAATTTAAATAATTAAAGATCTTACTGTTTGCTCCCTTATGTGTTCTCCAAAATATTACTCCTGAATGGACATATTATTTCTCTTATTTAGCACCAGCTAACATTGATTGTAATGCTTTTGCTATCCATTTTGGAGTTAATTGCAATACATTGTTAAGGGTATTTCAAATTAGATTTATACATTACCATGTGTAATAGATTGTGATGTTATCTCAGAGTAAGTCTGATCAAAAGCAGATTAAGTGACAAGGAAATGACACTGATTCCTTCATATGATAGCAAACACTATAGAATTTTAAGTTCATCTAGCATACTACATAATTTAAGGTATATTATGAAATTCAATTAAACGAGTTTTTGTCACTAAGAGCAGTCTTTTCTCATACACCGATCTTTAATTACCATTATTGTCTGCAGCATACATTCTACGGCTTTCAAAAAAACTGATATAATTTGTGTAGGAAAGACAGAACTACCTAATATTAACCCACTATTTTTGAAGTTTTCTTCACTACAAATTATAGCTACATAGTTTTATTTTTCTGCAAATCATACTTTAAGCATTTTTGACTAAAACTTATTTCAGAATTAGTAGATACATCCAAATATTATCGCTTTATTTTAAATACAAATACATACACAAGTTGGTCAAATTATACATTCGATGAAAGGTTACAATGATAACGGATTCATGTTTGCACCATATCAAAAATATTGTTTATAGAGTTAAAATTTAGGTTTTTAATACGCCAAAAAATTTAGGACTCAGATACATGTTCGGAAAACTAATTTTAATCACATCAGACATATTAAACACATCAGACAATATTTTCTTTGTTGTGGCAAATCGATATCTTGGTTATAAATTATTTGTTAAGAAATTTTATTTTATCAAATTCATTGTTGATATTACGTTTGTTCTAGTAAGCTGAAATTGGGAAATCATTATATTTAATAAATCACATGCTTTGATAAAGATTTATGAAAAAAGTCGCTTCATCAATTTAGTGAGTCCATTACAAAATTAATTAAATTACTTTTAAGCAAACTTTTATAAAGTTCTATCAATTATAAATTAAAAATATAAGTGAAAATATGTCCTTTAATCGACTAGTAAATGCGTTTATTGATTAAATGCATTCAATTTGCATTAGCGTAATTTATTATTTAAAAACAACATTCCTTTTCGCAAACAGACTACATCCTTCAATTATTTTTTCGAAATTGCTAATTTTTAGATATAATTAAATCTTATAATTTTTATAATATTTCATTATGTAATAATTAAAATAAAATTGCCGTATTCCCCTCTTTTATATTAGTAGTTATTGCTTTTTTCTTACATAAGTAGCTTTCTTTAATAGAAATATATAAATCGTAATATTTTTTTAAAATCTAAAACGTTAATTTAATATTATTTAAAAGCTCATTAAGAGATTATAGAAAAAAATATATAAATTTATTCACGACAAAAATATATTTAGAATATATAATGCTGTCATTAGATTCGTGTACCTCGTTAATAAATTCATTACAAGGTTTATAATTGCTGAAAAGGTTCCAAGTAAAATTCTAAGTGATTGGTAATTAAAATAGATTTATTAGATGTAAATTTAGTTAATCTCTTAAATAATTATTATACTGGATTGAATAAATATTTGTTCCAAAATAAATTCAGTGCAATAATTAAATCTATGATCTAATGTAATCTCAGCGTAAAATGAAGCATTAACCCCAAATAAGTTTATTTGGTATTAAATATTCATTCTTAGATAAAAAAAAATCAGCAGTTTCTATTTTTTATTTCATCAGATTCCTTAATTTTGATCTTTAGTATAATCCTCATCTATTTGCAATACAACATTTTAAGATAATACTTATGCAACTAATTATTATGTTATTATAACTATGTTTTTGTGACATACTTACTGAAAAAATACCAGATTTTTAGCTAAATTCTTTGTTATAAATAGTTTGTCCAACGTAGAGATTTTTTAATTAAAATAAACAACAACTGTTTTCTTTTTTATTTTAACATCATTTTTTAATGTTGTCATAAAAGGACTTATGTTTTAGAAATCAATAAAATATTTTTTAATTTCCTTATACTAGAAGAGAGCCTGAATTGTTTTTAATATATATTTCAAATTTACTCATTAAATAATTTATCAAAATATAAATTATTCTGTGTACATTAAATATGATTGCAAGATAAAATTATATTTAATGTACACTATTAATAGTGTACATTAAATGTTAAACTGCATTAAAAAATAAAATACCATCAATCTATGATCATCATTTTAAGAATACTTTTTGAAATAATATTCTATCTAGACTATGATTAAGTATTCTATGTTGATAGCTAGGATTGCTAATTGTAGTCCATTAATACTTTTTTCAAATATATGAGGAAGTTAAAAATATTCAGTAAAAGGATTTCTGATTAATGCACAAATCACAGATAAAATTGTATTCAGTTTTTCTAATTTATTTCAAAGAATAAAGTTCGTATATCATTTTATAATATTTCTGTGAACTAAACTGAAATATTTTGATATGAATGATGTAAATCAACAAAAATCAAAAGATTTATGAAAAGAAACTGACTTATTGGGCACCACAAAACATAAAGCTGTCGGAAAAATAAAATCAGAAATATTTCCAGTACGGTTTGATACAGGCACAACAAATATTTGAATCATAATGGAACTTTATAAAAGGAATGTGCGAAATTTTTCTCAAACAGAAAATTTCAATAAATCTTCCATCGTCTTTGCTCTTTTATACAAAAATCGTAAATAATGAAGTGAAGAGTTAATTCTGCTTTAGGTATTTTTTCGATGTCGAAATTGGGAGAAATACTGGAATGGCGTGATCACTCATTGTGCCGATTTAAAATGGTGAAGGAGAAACCGAAATTGCTTTTAAAGCTACCGCACTCCTAACGCGCCCCGGAGCGGTTCCACACACAACAACTTATTGTATTATTATGGAAAAATGGGAGAAATACTTATTTCGCTCCCTTTAGGGTCGTGCGTGGATCAAAGAGGAGAAATGCGTATTTTTCTGCAGTTCCTTTTCATTTCGAATTCCTTTCTCAAAATAAAAATAAAAAAATCCATCTTAAATATTTCGCTGGAGGAGAGAAATGAAAATTTTGGAATAATGATATCAGCTTCATTTTTTTTGCCTTCCACAGAACTAACTCCTCAAGTGAGAATGACAGAATGCAGTGCATATTTACAAAGCAAAAAGAATCATCTTTGAGCTAAATGATATTGAATATTCTTTGAAATTCATCTCTCTGTCTAAATAAAGGCTGCAAGAATTCAGATTTTGTTACTGAGCAGATTGAAGGTCACTTGTGAATTTTCATGCTTGAATAAGAGAATGAAAGCTATTAAAAATGTAAAAGGATATATATTTTCGTGAAAAAATGAAATTTTTTATTTCGCTTAAGGCATGAACTACAAGTAATTCCACGCAATACTTCAAGGAATAGGCTAAAGTTTAATGCATAACAATGCTTTTACAATGAATTTTTTAGTTTAAAGTAGGGGTCATAATATAAAGAAGTTTACATCTTTAGTTATATATATATATATATATATATATATATATATATATATATATATATATATATATATATATATATATATATATATATATATATATATATATATATATATATATATATATATATATATATATATATATATATATATATATATATATATATATATATATATATATATATATATATATATATATATATATATATGAAACTTCATTAGTCGTTTTCTAAGAATAAAGACATAAATTTATTGTAATTTCATGTCATTTGAGCTTCTTTTCTCACGTGGCTTTTGTATTTGAAAAGGAGGCTGGATTTTGATGCTGTAAATTAAAATAAAGTTTTTTATTGTTTTGTTAATTTAGTGCTGTGCAGAAAGGCAGTTTTTAAGGTTTTATTCTTATAAGGCATCATCTACTGTGCTTAATACTCTAAGGAAAAGAGCCATCTTAGAACTAAATGATATTGAATATTCTTCGAAATTCGCCCGTATACTAAAAATGGTTGCAAAAATTTAGATTTTGTTACTGAATAGAATGTTGGTAACATAAATCTGAATGAATCATATATGATCAATTTTCATGTATGAATACGAGTATGAATACTTAGCCAAATATTGTTCTCAGTCAGTAAAGCTTGAAAAAATTATTTGTTGGTTTCAGAGTGAACTTTACAGTTTTGAGACTTTGATATAAATATTAAAATATAGTGTTGATTAATAGTGAAACAAACTTAAAACACCATCACGAGGTAATAGTTTGAAAAATTCGGTGAAAACATTTTAATTGTTACATTCAAAAATTTTTAAAGATAATGAATTTAAGTAATCGAATAAAATATACAGAAATTCCTCTTTCATTTTATTTATTTATTATTGCGACGTGAAGTAAAAAAAAACCCAGTTAAATAAGATACTTGACTTCACAGTTAAAAAAATGATTCCCAGATATTTTTCACTAGATTTAAATAATCATTTCACATGTCAACAATTTAATCTCATTAGATCTGAAAGGCATTGAAAGACATACCATTTGAAAATATTTCGAAGAGCATATAAAGAATTATTGCGTTAAATGTTCTATTTTCAAATGCAATTCAAGAATATATGGTTCATTTCTAACAATAAAGTTATGCTGTAAGTAACATACATCATATCTTTTAAATTATTATTAAGTGTTTTGTGTCTTCAATAGAATAAGTATCTGTGTTGAGCAGCAAATGGCAATAAATCCATGCATAAAATAAGTGTTCAATAAAATCTTTGAACTTCATACTCATATAAACTGAAATTGATGGCTCAGTTAAATAAAGGAAGTATAAATATTATGGGCACGGCATGTTTTTTCATACTCTAAAATGCCTTCCTAACAAAATGCACATAAGTGGTCATAAATATTTTTTTGCTTATGATGTTTTCCTTTTACAATACGGTCGGAATTTAAAAGAAAGCAATAAAGATATGTGCTTAGTTTTCACTTTTATCTTCGAAAGAGGAATCCAAGCATAGCCTTTGGGATTTCAGCTAAAATTTTAGATGGGACAAAAACATTGAAAGCAACTTTAACAAAGCCAATAATCTTAAAGTGTTTTTGCGAACTTGTTTTGTACGATTCAAAAATTTTACAACTCGTTTCTTGTTTTTATTTTTAAATTTGTTCACATTTCTAAATTGTAATAAACCATATATTCCCAAAAATACTATTATATAAGCAATATTTTTTTTAAATATTTTGAAGCAAATGTAAAAGTTTAAACATTTGTAACATTAATTATCGTTAGTTATAAAAAATATTTATTATGAGGAAAGAAGAAACAATATAATTTTAAAAGTTTAATTTGTCTAAAAAATTTAATTTAAAAACTGATGCTAAATTATATTTATGTTAGCGTCCGCTGTAATAAATTCAAGGAAATAAATACCATAAAAATACAGAAAAATCTATGGTTTTTATGTTTGTATTCACATACATACTGTACCAATAATGCCTATTTTTTATGTTTATTTTATATTTATAGAAGCCGCGTTGCTTGATTGAATTCTTAAGAAAGAAGCGTTTTAATAATTATTGTTGTGTGTATCAAATCTGCCAGTTTTTAATGTCCTTAATATTTTATAACAGTATTTTCATTCATGTGATTTCTGTAACATTATTTGCAAATTTTTAATTTTAAATATGGAAAAAAATCATAAAATTTTATGAAAAGTGTGATG
Organism: Latrodectus hesperus; assembly: GCA_037975125.1. NCBI lineage: Eukaryota > Metazoa > Arthropoda > Arachnida > Araneae > Theridiidae > Latrodectus > Latrodectus hesperus. The sequence goes on from JAJQOW010000014.1 coordinate 3,781,635, forward strand.
AATTTTTATTTTTCTATTGAATTGAATAAAAAGATTTTTTCAACCTTTCGCCAAAAAAGGCAGAAACTCTGTCGCTGAAAAAGTTAATTAAATATTAAAATAAGAAACATGATTTTTATTCAAAAAGTGGTCAATAAGGAATAGGCATTTAACAATGGTAAATATTTTTAAGTGAATCCTTCTGTAAATTATAGTATATAGAAAAACTGTAAATTGACATTTACATGTTAAGTGTACTTATTAAAGTTATTTACATCCCGTATTTCGAACATAGTGCTGAGAAGTAAAAATTATTAGAGCATCTAATTATAGCATGAGCCTATTGATATGAATGCTATTTGCTGCCAATTAGCAACTTATACTTAATCCTCAGTCAAATGAATTTAGAAACAATGTTTATCAGATGTGATATCAACATTCATGTCTCAAGCTACTAACGCTTTTTTACTCAGAAAAGATTTAGATTTTAATATAAGCAAAACTTCTGCTTTAAGATTTTAGTTACATTTAGAGATATTCATGAAGAATGAAAAGAAAAAGGCAATGGAATTAAACAATAGATTATCAAGAAAAATGGAGAATTGATGAGAAATAGAGAGAAAAAAGTAGAAAATCAAATAGAGAATTGATATCTCGAAACTTAAATATTTACCATTCTCATAAACATTAATCGAGAATAAGTCATGTTCTTTTTATATCAGCGGCATTTTTGCAAATGATTCAATTTTGGTCGCATCCTCTTGTAATAACTGCATTTATGAAGTCATTTTTTTGTTGAATAGCTTATTGGGTGATGGTATAAGTTCTATTAAAAAGGTATTTGTTTTGTAATAGTTAAATCGATCAAATTAGTAATTTCATGACTTAAAATAAGATGCTTATTATTATTTAGGTGACATGTTACTATTTTAATGTAATAGAAGTAACACATTCAAGCAAGGAATATAATATTTTATTGCTTATTAACAACTCTTAAGCAAGTAATGAAAAATTTAATTGTAACAAAAGAAAATATTATTATGAAAGTACTTTTATTATAACTAAGTTCCATAACTCCCAACTCGTGAGAAATTCACACGTCTAACTACGTTAACAATACTTATTATGTCAATTTAATTTCATTGTTCTTAAATTAAAATCAACTCATTGCTTTTTCAAATATATTGAGCGGAATTTCTATGAATAAATTTAATACATAAATATCATTTATAATTTTTTATTGGATTATTTTCATATATAATCTATCCTATTAAATTTAATTAATATTTATTTTTTTTTTGAAAACTTTTATAAGAAACTGAAAGATTTTATAAATGTTTCCCAGACAATTAAATATATTCTTAAAAATCAAAGCCAAAATCATCTCTGCAAAATTGTGCATGGATAAATGAATATTCTCAACGCTCTGCTAAGATACTCACATAAAATGTAGCAATTACAAATTATATGAAATATTTCATTACTAAGAGCCTCAAACTTAAAATTATTTTAAAAGAACTTTGGTGATATTTTGTGCAATACCGAAAGAATTTAATTTTACACAAGCAAACATTCTGAAATTTCATAAGATGGATGCCTTAATTAAAGTTTGAGAGAGATCTTAAGGAATTTCAACGAATTTATTATAATACATTTCCCGCTTATTATACAGCTGAACCTGCAGTAACTTTAAAAAAAGTGGAAACTGGCTTCGAGGAAGGCGGTCGAGGAAAACTTTGAAAATTTTTAATAAAAAAAAGTGTAATTTTCTTAGTAGAAGGTTTTAAAATTTAATAAAATACTTTGGAAGTTACACTTGTGTAGACAAAAACAGAATTTTATAATCTCGCCTCATTTCCTGAGTTCAGGAATGTTACATTAATACGTAAGAACGGATATATTGGATTGAGAGATTCAAGGATTCATAAGGGCAGGATTCAAAGATTTTTTTCCAAACATTGTAATATTTAAATTGGTATTATTCATTGTGTAAAATAATATCATTCTACATAATCTGCACAATATTTTGGAGTGAGTAGTTTTTATACATTTTGTGCAAAAATAATGATATAGAATGCTAAATATTTTGCATAATGAATATCTAATCAGCCTCTGAATGTATAAATAAAGATTTAATTAAATATTTAATATGTTATGAATAAAAGAATAAAAATATCATTTAAAGAAATGCATTATTAATAGAAAGTTATGTTTGAAAAATTATCGTAAATGTTTAAATAGATCTTACAAGATATGAGAAAAGTTTATTTATATGTATTTTTAAATTGATTAAAATAATTGTTTTGACACTTAGATTTTGTAGTAACATGAATATATTAAGAAGATTTAAATTTTTTGAGAATCCTTCTATAAAGAAATTAATTAAATAAACAATAATAATTAATTAAATAAACAATACTTATGAGCTAGATGATTAAAAATTAATTACAATAATTATTTAAAATGCAATTACTTGATAATTTGAATATTTTTTCTGTTATGAAAAAAATGTTTGTAACATTAAGTAAGAGAGAAGAGGCTAAATTTATTAATACTCTTATTGTTTAAATTTTTCTTCAAATAGATGTATAACGATAAAAACTACATATTTTGCCTATTTAAATCAGGAATACAAAATTGAAATTTCTCATGTATTATTGATGAATGAATTCTAATGTTAAAATTAATCTACTATTTTTGTCTTCAGATCATATTGCAAACAATATTGGAGTATCAACAACATAGCAAAGATATCAAATTCATTTCGGTTTTACTTTTCCTTTTAAGTAAATTAAAAAGTTTTTATAAAAAGATAAAATTTGAAAGTATTTAAGTTGTTCTGATTTATGAATAAGTTATTTCCAATCCAATAAGTACAAAGTTAATTTAATGTAAAATTTATTACACATTTATATATAACACTGATATAAATTTTTGTTAATTTAAAAGTTTTTATTTTTATAGAAATTTTAAAGATTGTGAATTTTAGAAAATTTACCTCATCTTTTTCACATCTTATGCTTATAATGACTTTTTTTAAGAAATAAACCTATTAAAAGATGTACTAATCATTTATCATGATTGAATAAATTTATCATAAATAAGAATTACAGTTGTTAAATACTAGTTTTAAATTACACTCTAGGTATTTTTAAGCACTATCTAAAAATCATTAGAAGAATTTATATCGATTTAAATTTAATTGAATATTTTATTTTTAAGCTAAAAAGTTCTGACTTTCAAAATACGGGAAATTTTTTTTAGCTAAAGAACGATGAAAAATACTTTTATTACTATGGGATTTTCTTACGGAAAAATTAAAATAAGAATTTTTTTTGATTGTTTTCATAACATTATTTTACATGTAAATTGAAATTTATAAACTAAATATTTATTGTTCTTGGGATCAAAAAATAATATTTTGTATTACAATAATATGTATTCCGATTTGTAATGACAAGCTATTTTATATTATAAAATAAAATGAATGAGTTTAAAACTTCATCAACATTTTATTTATATTATAATTAATAACCTTTCTAAATTATTAATTATTTTTTTAATTAATATAAAATTTCAAATATAGTAATCGTGACCGTCGCTGTTTCACTGACAGTAACAATTATGCCATTAGGCGGATAGGAATTTATTGCCAGGAAGAAAGATCTCTTCATTAAATAAAGTCCTCACATTCAATTGTTATCTCTTCCGCAATTCTAAAACAAGTTCATTACTTTGCATATAACAAATGTTTAAAATTTCATTACAAGTCTTGACCCCCTGTGCAAACACTTACGCCCCTTAATTAAACTTTCGCTTTTCACTCTGTCTCTCACGGTCACATAAAGGTTGAACATTGTTCTTCCCTCGACTCCGGATGGTGATTGGTTGCTTAGTTCTCCTAGTTCTGACGTCACTATTTAACTCCACCTCTTTTTGAAGGTATTTTCGCTCCAATCTACGGAATCCATGGCCGAGAAAATTGTACATGAAATATTCTGCAGCAAATTGGATCTAAAACTCGCTGTCGGGGATATTTCAAATACACGCTTCAACTAGTTTTCAACATTTATCAACCCAACCATAGTGATTTAAGTTACCTTGAGGCTAGTAATTATTATCTCGTAATTGTAAAACATCAATTTATCCAGAGTAAATTACAAGAGCAGAACTACCGATCGTGAAATTTTAAGTCCTGAGTCAATTTTATCAATAAAAATACAAAACATACTGATTTTGATTTTAAGTGTAATGAGAAATAGAAAAAAAACTAAATCTAATATTTTCTAAAATTTAGTATATTCTTACTTAATTACACATTTTTTCATTATTGTGTTAGTTTTGCGAAATCTTTTTTGACAGAAATACTTTTGTTACGTTTTAGCCTCATCAAACTACCCTACAGGGTATATATTATTAAGATATCTAAGTTAAAAATCGTAAGGAAGCAATTTAGAACATAATTTAAAGTAAAATTTTCATTTAGGACATACACAATGAAATTATTTTACAGTTGCCAGATGCAACAAAATAATTAAGCATGCTTACCGTTTGACATAAATGAAAAGCATATTACTGAATAAATGAAAAATGTTAAAAACTTCAAAAACCTTGATGAATATAAATTGAATGGCAATATGTTCTCAATAAAAGAAATAATTTTAGGAAGACAAGCTATTAAATAATTATATTTATAATAATAATTTCCAAAAATATTATAACGAAAGCTGAAGATCAATTTATTTTACTATATTATGATTTTCAGATTTTATTTATAATTTTTACTTACCTGTCATTTTTTTGCGAAAATTCTTCAGCAAAATGCTCTCAAATCGCAAACAAATACTCAAACAGTTAAAAAACTTTCCATACTTTTGGTATTTTGAATATAATTTTTAATCAAAAATTATTTTATTTACATAAATTATAAATTTTTCAACCATTAAAATTAGAATAGCTTTATTCTTTTGCATTTCCTAATGTTATTAATAAAGAAATTTTAGTAAAGTAAATTTTATATGTTATTCACAGACAACTATTCGAAATGCAACTACTTTTAAGCAATTTATAATTGCTCTAATATTTTTTCTTGTATCGCTTGTATAGCTGTAGTATAAATAGGCATAAACAATGCTAATATTACTACTAAATAATAAATAAATATTTGAGCTAAATATATATATATATGTATATATATACATATATATATATATATATATATATATATATATATATATATATATATATATATATATATATATATATATATATATATATATATATATATATATATATATATATATATATATATATATATATATATATATATATATGTATATATATATATATATATATATATATATATATATATATATATATATATATATATATATATATATATATATATATATATATATATATATATATATATATATATATATATGTATATATATATGTATATATATATATATATATATATATATATAATAAATTAAGAGATTAAGAGTTATTGTTATTAAAAAAGGCACTTCAACGAAGAACTTAAAATATCTTGTTTAATACCAGAGATCTTTGATGTAATCAAAAGCCAAGAGAGTACAAACTGATAGAATCAATATTTTTCAAAAATAAATTTAAAAATTATTATCCAAAATATTCAAAAAGGAATAAAATGTAATTGTCTGATTTAATAAGTACAGAGACATATTTTGATAACTAAACTGATTACTAACTACTAATTTTATCTTTACAAAATTCAGAAAATATCAAAAAATTTAGTTATATTAATTTATAAATGATTTGTGTATCAAAAGCTTTCTATGATAATTTTTATTTGAAGATAATGACGTTAAAATTGTATGAAAAATTTACAATTCAAATTCTGTAACTATAAATTTTCAATCCATCGTGAGTATCTTTGTTCATAAAAGAGGATAACTATTCTTTTTACTAAATTTAACTTAAAAATCATAGTAAGGAAACATTTAATTTCGTTTAGCTAATGTTATTATTTCAGTGAACAAATTTTGTGATTAGTAATAATTTTAAATGTCATTAAATTTAGTAGATCGAAAATTAAATTGATGGTATTTCGTTTTAAATTTGAGATATATCCTTCTGTCAAAAAACACATGCCTACTCTCTAATTGTTGGAAGCTAACCTTAAATTCCATAATACATTGATCTCGCCTCAGAAAAGAGCTTCTAAAAGAAGAAATGTGTGTAATTAAAATGCTTCATGTGAATGCATATAATTGTAACAAACATTTTTATTGCTACAGCCGATTTAAAACTTTGCCTGCCATATTTACCATACCTCCGGACATCGCACGTTCCTCCGCCATCTTTCGTTCTGGCGAGATAATTAAATACTTGGCGGGATGTTCTCATTTTACGAGATCATTTAGCCAACTTTGTAACTAGGTTGCCACGTTTAATAGCCGTAAAGAATAGTAATTTATATGGAGATTCGGTAAAGGCCTTTAGTAACTTGAATATACGTTTTGGATTACTTTCAAAATTCTTAAGATATTGAAATTGTGTGGCATTCTAAAACTGTTTATTGACTTGGTATTAACATATTAATATATTTTTGAAGTACTTTGATATTATTTATTCTTTGTAATGAAGTTGGACTGTTAATATCATTATAGATTTTAAAATTTTACATCTTATTATTTAAAATAAAATATATGCATACAGTTTGACGTACTCAATTTATGAATATTATGGTTTACCATGAATACTCTGTACTTATATATATATATATATATATATATATATATATATATATATATATATATATATATATATATATATATATATATTTTTATATACATAACTTTTTTAATAAAAAATTTTTATTTAAGTTTTCATAGGAATGAGGGTTAGTTTTTACACTAATTACTAAAAATTATTGATTAAGCTCCGCATACGAAATATATTTTTTAATTTTTGTTTTTGAAAAATGTTCCTTTCAAGCACTTTATAAGCAATGTTATATATACTTTTATATTGTGGGGGTGTTAGAACATTCAGAATTATTTACAAGCACTGTGCAAATTTATTTAACGGTATTAAGGAATATATGCTTTCATTTTAAGAAAGCATATATCTCGAAAATTGCTTTGTAAACATTAATTTTCATTTGTATTTGTAGGAAAAGCTGGAATATTAATTATTTGCTGCTAATATTAACATAATATATTAATATTAACATAATAATAAGTATTTTTAAAAGTTATTCAAATAATTTTGATAAAAATTTTCTAAGTTTGTTTGAATAATCTATATTTTGAAATTTAAAACTAGTTTAAATTTAAGCTACATTATCCATTAAAAATTCGAATTGATATGGATATATTTATTAAATTGGAAAAATATTATGCTATTGTGATGTAAATGTACTCGGAATGGCAGCATTATAAAAAGGGTTACCAATTTACTAATCGCAATAAATTTCTTCTCCTTCAAATTAAGCTCTTTCACATCAATGTATTTCTTCAAATAATTTTTTAATCCACAAAATAGTTTTAATCTCAAAATAGTTTTCATAAATGTTCTTCATTACGAATAGTGATTTTTTTTTTTGAAAAATTGATTTAAATCAATAAGCATGAAAGTGAAGATTCAAACTGTGGGAAGACTGTAAGAAAAACATGGTGCTTGTGTGATCTATTTGTTAAATTTTTAGCCAAAATTGACAAATAAAAAATTGCAAAAGAAGGCACACTTTTTCTGTGTAAACCCATGAGTTTTCTCCTCTTATTTCTGGTTGAATTAAAAGAAATCTTTTACAAAAACTGCATAAAATACTCAGATTTTAGTATTAATCGGATATCTGAGTAATAGATAGGAATGCCTAATGTATAACACTGTAACAATTAACGAAAAGTTAATTTTTTAACTCCAGTGACACATTGGGTCTTAGCTTTATCTTCCCTTTCGTGCGGCATTCATTAGGTTATTTCGCTGTCAAAAATATAGACTCAAGTTTAATCCCCTGTAATAATGTATTTTAAAAAGATGTTGTCCTATGGAAGCATTTTTGTTCCTGAATATTCCCAAATGTTTAGAATAATTTTGCTGATGCTTTCTATCATGCACTAAATGAAGCATTTCGGATACTTTTTAATCACTGATTTTTTCACCATTCTTTCTGTAAAGTATTTGAAAGATTTAAGCAAGAAGATTTTTTTTCATTAGATTTTGTATTTTGAATAAAATTTGCTCACTTTGAAATCGAAATAAGAATTCACAAAAATAGTTATTCAATTTATTAACTTAAAACTTTAAAAAATCGAATACTAATTACATTGTTGTTTGTTGTTGTTTACTAATGACACTTGGACAAGCTAAGCTAGCGATATTATGCGAATTAAGTCGATTAGGAGCGTCTTTTGTTTTAATCAGAGCACCATGAAGGTGAAAGTACGACTTTGCTGTACACACTTGCCGTAGGTACCCGTTTATAGGGTAGGCAACCATTCACACCTCATTCATACAAGGAAAAGACAGACAGGATAGATAGAGAGAGAAAGTACATCCATGCCCGAACAAGTATTCGAACCCAGGACCTCCTTATCCGTAGTCAAGCACGCTGACCACTAGACAATTTGGTCGGCACTAATTATATTAATATTATGAACTCTAATTAATCAATATATTACATTGTGTTTGCTAAAGTTGCACATTATTTTTTAAACTACATTTAAAATAAGAAATGAAAAAAGCTTGCAAATAAAAATGTAAAATACTACATCTAAAATAATAATATTTTATGTTTCTGTTTGAAAGGGGAATATCTTCGCATTTTAATTCCGATTTTCTCTGCTTGAAATGTATTTATCATGTCAGTAAAGCTTTATCAATAATATATGATAACAGAAGTAACGTTTCTTTTAAATTAAAATAATGTTTATCAATTAAAAAAGCAAGTTGAAACATGTTGATTAATTTCTTAATAAATATGATGAAACATGTGTGTATTTTCTACTAAATATAACTTTTTATGAACTGACAGAAAGCAGAAGATATGGCTTATTCAATGATGCATGAAATGAAACAAATTCAAAGAAATAAAGTTATGTTTCTTTTTTCCTCTACAGAACTTGTTTCCAGTTTCATATTGCTCTTTCTCAAGGCAAATAACAAACTAACAAATACTCACAGATACCTTTTCATCATGTGTAAAAATAAGATTTTAAATAAAATGGAAAAAAAAAGAATCTGACGCTCCTTTTTTTACCACATTTTATTTAAATAATCTGGGATAGAAAAATGAGATCCATAACGATACTCTGTTATCAAATTTCATTTTTAATACGTGAACGATATTTGAAATAAAATAGGAAGAAAAAAAATTCAAATAAAATGCGTTTCCTAGATTTTCTTCTTTTTTTTTTCAATTTTACACTTTCATCTCTTTTCAAGTCAGTAGATTGAAGTAGATAAAGCAAATAAAATAAAATAAAAGGCATCGGTTATGGGTGGTAGCAAGAAATAAAGATGAAATGGAATATTTATTCAACATAGCACATCTGCATGTTTTCTGGAAAAAGGATGGCGTAGAGCCTTGTTCGAGCGTAAAAAAGTATCACTTTTTGAGAAAGCTTTTTCAATGATGTCAGCGAAAGTTTGGTATAAAAAGAAATGCATGTTTTCTAAATTTCTCTTCGTTTTTCAATCAGTGCCAAGTAATACTTATCTTGAAAGGAACTTACAGCTGCAAGAGTGAATGACAAAACATATAAATATTTATTTTTATAGTTTTATCTCAAACTTAATTTATAAAAAATTTAAATTTATTCCATGAGGCATATAAAAAATTATTTTTGAAACTTCCATAAGATAATGCTTAAAACAGTAAGAATGAGATACATGTATTTCTATTCATTTGTGTATTTGAGTCTTAAATTTGTGATACATAAAAAAATCTAAGTATTTTAATAACAACAGTGAGTATTATTTCATCAAAAAATCAAAATTTACTAAAAGAAATCACATAATTAAGACTTCATAAAAATTTATTAACTTGAATTAAATCAATAGAATGTGTATCTCCTTAATTAAAAGCAATTTTTTATATCAGGTTTTTGATTTATTGTTTTTAGAATGTAATCACGAAAACAAATAAAGTTGTTTTATTATTCTTCTATTAAATCAGATAATATTTAGAAATTTGAATGGTTACAAATATACTTTCATTAGTATGAGACATTTAAAAACTATACATGATAGATTGTAAAATATAAAGTTATATATAACATAACAAATAATAGTTACAGAGATATGCTATTTTTAGAATTATGTAAAAGATCTTATCTCAACAAGATTTAATTTAATTTTATTTAAATTTACAAAAAAAATAAATAAAATGAAATATTTTGTAGTTAAAAATTGGTGCTATTTATATATCATATGAGAACATTGAATTCATATTTGTGAACTATTCTTCAAAATTTAGCATTACTTTTCATTGATAATCTTAGAAAATTAAATTTTTATTAGAATAAATTATTCGAATAAAAATTGAATTGTTTAGTTAAAAATTTATTTTTATGAATAAAAAATGTAGTTCTTCTTTGTTTGCATTTTAGAATATGCAGGCAAATAAGAAATGCATTTTTTAAAATGCTACGATTTCATAAAATTTGATAAAATACTTTCTGAAAAAATAGATTATATTCATCTATTTGGCTGAATATAAATATATATGAAATAATCATAATATTTTTATTTACAGATAAAAAAGAAACTCATGTGTTGTATTTTTAAAACCGTTATGCAAGAAAAAAATCATAATTAATTAGTAAATTATTCAGTGAAAAATTGCAAAATAGGGTCAAATTAATTTTTTTATGAAATAAAACTATTACTTGCTACTTTTATGAATTTTAAGATGACATTAAAGTATCTTACATTTCTAAATGTAGTAATAAATTACTAGTTTTTCACCGTTTCTTTTACAAGGATTACATTTACTATTTTTCCTTTGTAAATTAATATTCCGCTTTTTCTTAAATCTATTGAATTTAAATTTAAAGGAAAAATATGTGCTTTAAGTTTTAAAAATAGTCTCAAACTTTTTCTGTCCATAGAAAACTTATGATGTTTATATTTGGCCTGTATAATCTTTATTAATTCTTAATAATCTTAGTAATGAATTAATTATAGGCACACAGTCTAATTTTAATATAATTTTGTTTTATGTAATATTTCATATTTTTAGTAATGAAAATATTCTGAAAAAATATTTTTTAAAAAGATTTTAAGTTAGATGAATTTTACAAAAATTCATGAATAGCTAATGTATACAGTTAGTACTGAGCTGAATTAGAATAACTTCAGTCTATTTTTTTCCTCATAAATTTGATAAAAATATTTCCTCAAACTTACCTTAAATTAAAGGAATATAATATTATTAGTTGAATGTATATGTAAAATAAATTATTATCCATGCATTCGCATGTTTTCTTTTTTAATACTTGAACGCAGATTTAAAGGAAATATTTATTCTTTCTATGATTAATATATTATTAAGAAATCTTATTAATTTTACCCGACAATTTATGTTGCTGAAAATTTTTTAAATAATCTAAAGTTTCAGGAAAGGGAAAATTTCTGAGTTTAAAAGTTATATACATTTTAGTAGTTAATGTGGTAAATAAGATTTAATGGGGAAAATATGATTTCATTTCATTGAATTTTCACTTTAAACTTAATTTCATTGTAAGGATTCATTTGAAGTAATGTACCACAATTTATATAAGAATTTTGAGATATATATATATATATATATGTATATATATATATATATATATATATATATATATATATATATATATATATATATATATATATATATATATATATATATATATATATATATATATATATATATATATATATGTATATATATATAAATTATTACAATTATTTTACTCATACAGTCCAAGATTATATTGAGATACATTTCTTTTATTCAGATACATTCAGATAGATTTCTACAAATTTAAAGCTGAAATTAAAATTACAGTAAACATTCAGTATTTACTGTGAGATTACAAGAGATGTAATTGGAAACAAATATAATTTTTTTACATCCAATTTCTGATTATTTCGCTCAAATAGAGGTAGCTTAAAATCTGAAATTATTTTGTGTTCACCTTTTTTGAAAAAAATAATTAGGGAAATGGAATCTTAAAAATGTACTTATTTTGAATTACACTTACAATGATCTCTACATAAAGTTCCATAAATAAAACTAGTATAGTCAGAACAAAAGGCACATTAACGCATTGTTGCTTCTCTTACCTAGTCCTGATTTAGGCTCTACCAGTTAGATAGATGCATCCGGGTGGCATTTTCGTGATTTATACGCAAGGAATAAACAGAAGAACCCCCATAACTTGGACTGCCACCCTTAGAGGTATCATTTCACTTTATGGACATTGCGATCAAGCACAATTTTAACATTCTCCACCCCCTTTAACGAACACGACGGATCTTCGGTTAAGCCGGGATTCAAACTCACAATCTTCCGATAATGAGAACAATGCCCTAACCAATCAGGCCACCACTGTTCCACATTAATGCAGCGTAAATAAAATGTGAGAAATGAACTCTTTTAATGTGAAAATGAATTATAATTCCCTTTAGAATGAGTGATGCTTATTTCTTATCACATTCTGACTATCTTCTGCTTTAATATCCATTACAGAAATTGCATATAAATGTCCTCGAGAAAATATTCTTTGAGTCTTATAAAATTCAATGTGTTTTTTTAAACCCAACAAAAAATGGTTACAAAGATAAGTGAGGAACAAAAATATGCAATTAATTTGATCTGATATGAAGAAAATGGTTCCAAAATTCACATTACGATCTCAAATAATGTTCTCAAAATAGTATTAAACTATGAATTTTTTTATTGTAGGTTATACACATGAGGTAAATTTTACATTATTTGATTGCTTCATTTAACTTCATTTCGAATGGTCAGGAGAGTACTATAAATTAAACTTAGTTACACTATTAATAACTTAGTGTCTTAAGTAAAACATTGTGCTTAGAAACACTCATAAAACTAATTCCATTCAAAAACGTGACGATTATATCTCAATAGAGCAGTGTGCATTGACATGAAATGTGAGGTATGTAACCGCAGAAAAAAACCTATATCGGGAATGAAGTGGAAGATTTGGAGATTGATAATTATAGCACTTCAGCAGGTTTTGTAGAGTTAAATACAGCTTTTCAAAATAGCTGATCAATATAATTTTATTTCAACATACGCTAAATAAAAGTGTGGAGTGTTATGCATAATGATGAAGTGTTTTTAAAAATGCTATTATTTCTTGCACTGTTTCTTAAATCAGTTAAACTACAGGTATGCTTTCCATTCATTCTGATGGTTAATAACATTAAATGCTTTCACTTCAGATCAAGCTATTTATTATTGCTTGTATTTTCAATCAGAATATCTATTATTATAGATAGAAGGTCATCATTTGGCCCTACAATAAATAACTTAATCAAATAAATAAACTGGCATTCAAAAGTTAAGGAACAACAGGTTTTTGATCCTAATTTGCAAATGAATGAAAGTAGAAATTCCAAATTTGGATGACATGTGCATAAATCAGTCTGTATTGATTGTAAAATAGACGTTTACATATGGAAAACATATAAAGGATTTTAACTGTAAATCCTTTATATGTTGTTGTGTATACAGTATTTTTACTACAAATCCTTATATAAAAGTATTACGTTGGAAAAGTCGATTCTTGAAAAAAGAATAATTACAGTTCTATGCGATAAAATGTCATAGAAACATAACAAAAAATAAATCCGATCAAGAATATGCATACCCCTATCTTGAATGCATTCGCAGTATCCACATTTCTTACCAATAAACTTGTCGGTCAACGAAATGAGAAGTGAAGATTAGACACGGAGTAAGATGTGAGTAAGAGTAAGATGTTCTACAGACCTTGGAGGAAACTTAAAGCAGAAACCTTTCTACCAAGATAGTCCCACAACTGCTCTGTAGGATTCAGATCTGGAGATCAATCTGGCCATTCTGTTACCTCCAAACAAAGATCCACAAGTTATTACTTAATAAAATACCTGCAGCAAGATTACGTCAGGCATTATCATCCATCAGAATGGATTCATTTTCAAATGCACTGACATTTAAGTGAATATATGGTTATCATAGTCAGATGTTTAAAATGAGTATATATAGGGTTATTACAAGAGAACCATTGGGTTTCCGAAGAGTTTATTTCGAAATATATGTTTAACCATGGCTTAAGCATGAAAAGAAACTACAATATTAGATTTACGTTCATATTGTAGACTTTCAACATGAGTGATCCTTAGAAAATATGGCGGATACCAAGGTGATAGTTGAGTTCTCTATTCATTATCAGTTTGTTCTCGCCTTTCTTTTGTCATAACCATCACGCTTTAATGCCTATAGCCACTGCATAAATCTTAATGTTTTTCTTAAAATTTTCTACATAGTTGGCTGAGGAATGGAAATTTTGCTGTTTGCGCAGTTATTTGATTTTGTTTTTGGGACAACTCTCTTTAATTCTGTTTGCAGTTTCTTTAGTTACGCTTAGTCTGCCGGGACTCTTGCCTTTTCATAAATAACTGGTCTCTTTCAATTGTCGATACCGGCGCAGAATACTTTGTTGGGTTGGTGGTTTGCTTTTCTATGCCCACAGGAACATTTTTTGAAGGTTTATGAGCAATTCATAATAGGAAAATCGAGTACACAAAAAGCTTTCTGCTGTCTAGTCACCATTCTAACTTTCGCACAACAACCATGGCAACTTCACGCACATTCCACATGCGCAGCGCGAAGTGACACAGTGAACGCCATTTCATTTACGTTGTCATATAAACATATACATTTCCAAATTCAGATGTAGTAATGAATCAATCAAAATCCGAGTATTTCATATATATATATATATATATAATTTTTCAGTTATTTTAATTAGAACAATAATTTTGCTCTCTTAAAAGGAAAATAAAATTTATATTCTCTTCACTTACAACAACTATAGATATAAATTTTGAATATTTAACTGCGCATAAATAATTTTTGAATGATAGCTAGAAAATTTAAACAAATTAATTTCATTTGGGTAAGTATATATCTTAATTCATTTCAGCAATTCCATTAGTTAGTATAAAAGCTATTACAAATACATAAATATTTAGCTATTCATGTCATTTATTACGGTAAATTATCAATTTGTCAAGAATAAAAAATAAATTTCTCGCATAAGTTTCCTAAAGGAAAACTCCTTGAGTTTGTTGTCATAAAATATAACTCTCACTATTTTTCCTGTCAGATAAGCCGCAATAAATAATCTGTAAGGTAATTTTGGACGGTTTAACCTTAAATTGAATCTTAAAGGATATAATCCTGTTATGTTTCGATTTAAAAAGAAAAACCTAAATGGGAGAATATACCACTGAGTAAAGAGTAGATTGTGCAAAGGCACTAGAAAATAAAAATTTAATATTTATCCAAATTTCAGAAATGCACTTAACTAGTTGAGTAGGAAGACGTTGGCGTAAATGTTAGAGAATATTTTTCAGCCATAAAATTCACTAAGTACGTAAAAGTTTTAAAACCACATGTGAAGACTGCTGATTTCAAAAAGTAGATTTATATGATAAAATTTGGTGTTATAAAACAAAAGTTCTTCAAAAACAAGTTTGCAGTTTGTTTCTATCTTTCACCCTGTCTTTCGCAAAATGTTTAGTAATTTATGTGCCAGGAACTTATCGGGAGCTAGAAACAAATTTACAGAATTTATAAACTCAATGAAACTTTCAAATCGCTGCTAATGCTTTGCTTGAGAATAGTGTAATTTGCGTAATCTTGAATACTTATTTGAATACAGTTTGCAACAAAAAGAAAATGAATAATTCAATGAAATAATTTTACTTGTAAATGAACACTAACAAGATATTTGATTTTACTAAGCAAATAAAATTTGGAATACTTCATTGCTTCAATAAATAAATAAATGTATTTATTTTACATCACAATTATCAGTACAATGATTAAAATATTAATTTATTTTCTCATTAAGTATGTAGTAATTAAGGTAATCTAGATATAAATGTCGCAATTCTTCCTCATTTCAAATTCTAATTTTCTAAATGCAATAAGATTTATTTGATCGCTTATCCAGATTAAATTTCACGTATTGTTCGTTAATCGTATCAACAGTATTTACAAATAAAATTTACGAAAGAATTCTTTTTCTGTGAATGATTCTTTCATTAAATGTTTACTTACCATTAAACCAATGAAAAATTTAAATCTTATTTGATTTCAGGTAATTAAAAAAATTTTTAAGCAGTATTATTCGCAATTCTTTCTAAAATGAAAATAAAGTAATATTTTTCTCTATCTATCATTATATATATACAAACATATTGATGTATACATAATATTGTACTATGTATAAATAAATATAAAGCTGTGTTTATTATTTAATTGATTATAAACAAGAAAACTTATGTTGAAATTTAAATTCTTATCAACACAAAAAATTATGTAAACTAAATAAATTTGCAACATTGGAAAAATTTTTAAAACAGTTATTAAAAATATTATTTTTATCAATTAATTTATTTGTAAGCATATAAATTTAAACCACATTTAAGCCCATTTAATTATTAAAAAACTATTTTAAGCAGAAATATTTCCATTTTTAAAACTATTTAAACGCAGAGTTAGTTTATAAGGTAATTAACCAAAAATATAATGAAAGTATAAAGAGCTTATATTAATTGTGAACTATAATATGGTGGTAATAATTTTTAGAAATATATATGCATGCCTTTTTAAGAATTATAAAGTTATATATTAACAATTTGTTTATGTATTATAACGTTAAAAAATAATAAATAATCAAAATATTATATGATAGTAAAATCCAGTTAATGAGTGACTGTGTGTATAGTTACATTTCATAGTAGAAAATTTGCAGATACTTATGAATGCTTATAAGCAAGTAATGCACTTTACATAATGAAAAATTATAATATTCGAAAAAATATTAGTAATGTATTGTTTCACCTGATTACTTCAAAAGTTAGCGAATAGAATCCTAGTTTCTTATACTTCTAATTTGATGAAAAATCTACGTCACTAAATCATTTACTTTTGACTTAAAATTAGAAATAATAATCCATAACAATTTAAAAAATATTAATGCATGAGAAAATGCTGTTTATTTATAAACTATACTTCTCAAATCAACTAAAGTCTTTTATATATGTATTTTATAAAGTGATGGTAAAAGCAAATTTTTCTGCATAAAATGGAAGAAAAACGTTGCGAATGCCCATTTTTCTCATTTTCAAGCTCTGTAGTATGAAAATTTTGATTTTGACGTCAACGAATAAAATTTGGCTTTAATCTTATCGCAAGGTAACACGGGAAAGAATCATCGGCATTCAGTAAGCGAGTAATTTTGATGAGAGAGATGTCTCAACTAAATCAATTAACCGAATCAGACGCTTAGAGTGTTTTGGGCTGGTTAAAAGAGAGCTAAATACAATCCAAAGTAATAGAAGATATTAGAATTTAACACAGTGAAATTACGTGAGATTTCTAAGGTATGATTTTTTTTTGGACACTGGAAATGCAGGCTGGAAATCAGAGAAAGGAAACAAACGTGCAACAAAACTCAATGAAGACTGTCCGTTATTTAATATTAACGGATTGGGAAAGCTGAAAATATTATGAATGGTATTCTTCTTTACCAATACCTTACCTCGGTACTGGTGTAACAGTTTCGACAGACAAATATACGAAACCGAATTCTCTCTGTAGTCTATGCTCACAGACAAATGTCGTGTATCACATTAACATACGTATACATATTTACCGTACAGCGGTGTAGGAGAGCCCGGACCGTACCTTAAGGTTAACGGGTTTGGAATTTTTGCTATCACCAAATGCCTCGTAATTTTGAATCAGAGTCAGGTGACGAGGTCAAATCTGATCTGGCCCCCTCTTCTCCGCATCCACATCGCTGCCCCCGTTAAATGATGCTTCACTTTGCTGATTCTAAAGACAAATTACGTGAAGCTACTGAGCCACTGGAACTCGTATCACATTAACAGAAAGGCACCGTGTGGCAAGCAATGAGAGAGTAACAGAACAAGTGAGCTAGACAAGAAACGAATGGTGCAATGGTCCTTTCTCTGACGAGTACCGTTTTTCCCTTTATACTAACAATAGGCTTATTTTGTGCTGGATGGGAATGGTATTAGATTGAACTCTGTATTTGTGCAGAAAAATGTCAGTTTGGTGATTTGGGAGGGATGGTCTGTGCTGGTGTCTTCATGAGCACACTGACCTCCATGTCATTAGAAATGCAGCTTTGACCGATCGTCAATATAAGGATGAGATTCTCAGATCTATGTTAGTCCCTTACGCTAAATTAAATGGAGATGACTTCATATTAATGGATGACAGTTATCGTGCTAACTTAAAGGATGATTTCATTTTCAGAAAAGGTATGATAGGAGTGGAATGGCCTGCGTATTCTCCGGAAATAAAACAAACAGAGCTTGTTTGGAACATTCTAGGCAGATGAGTTGCTGGATGCCCATCCCCTACAAACTGCAAGAACTGAAAAGAGCTTTTCTGGAGGAATAGAATATAATACCTCATCTGATCATTAACAGCCTCATTGACTCAATGCCTCAAAGGTGTTGAACCTTACCAAACACCCTGAAAAACAATAACTCCTACTGGAAACGATTTTCTTTTGAAGAATTACCTATTTATTGTCATAAGCGTGTAGATTATATTATTCTCCTTTTACAACCAAATACTCAAAAGACACATTTTTTCTGCCAATTTTACCTCCTATAGCCTACAATATCTGCCAATAGTGTATTTATTTTCCAGGGGCAAGATTAACCCTCAACATACAGATATCTCTGAACACACTTAGTGTATACAGAGTGTGTCAAAAATGTATACACACTTTGAACCGTCGACGAAAATTTATGTTCATTTTACCAGATTTAAGTTCAAGATTGGATTAAAGTTCAATTTAAAACTTATGCTATTTCTCACATTAATGTGACTACTGTTACAAATGTGGCATTCAGCATTGACACATTTCTGAGCTGGAATCACCCCTGACTTCGTACATCGAACCAACGCATTAATTACGATTTTTGAGCCCACCGCTTGAATCTTATAAACTGTGCTTTGGTTATGTTAGTTTATGATTGTACATTTAATCTTTTACTGCTCCCCCTGAGAAAAAAAATCCAGTGGAGTATTGTCTGGGGAGCTTGAAGGAAACTTAATTGGCTCAATTCGTCCTTTCCACTGGCTTGCAAATTTTTAACTTGTTATACTAGTGCATCGCGATGATAATACGGCGTTGCGGCATCTTAATAAAAATAAAACTCCTTAACGTATAATAACGTATAATGTACGGATGTCTGGGAATATGGAATCAGCAAGCATTGCTCAATACTTCTCATCTGTTATATTACCTTCAAAGGAAAAGGTCCAGTAAGCCTCTTTATAAACAAACCACATTACTTTTTTATTGCATATAGCATTATTTTCTCCTAGAAATGAAACCTTGTAACACAAAAAATATAGTTTAATTTACGGCTCAATGCGTGTACGCATTTTCGAAGCATCCTTATATTCTTCATTTGGAAGGAAATGATGCGAAGAGTCATTAATGTTCTTGCGTCATTTCCTTTTTTAAAATTTTCACTGAGACCAATTTAACCAATAATATTGATATCATTTAATATTACTTCTTTCCTTCCTGATTTAAATTCGGTTTGGTATATTTTTAAATATATAGTGTTTTTATTAAAATAGCTCACTTTTTTAAGTGCACTTTTCACTATTTATTTATTTTACATTAGCAATATGCTTCTGTATTGTGTATTCAATCACGGAATTTAATATAATATAATAATAACAAACGTGTTATACCAATAGAAATTATAAGATATACCAATAAAGCAAGCACTAAAACATTACCCCTTTGTACAATTTTTTGAAATATGGTATTTGTGTTTCTGATACATTTTCATTATATTTGCTGTGTTAAAAGTAAACATCATAATTTTAAATTGAGGAATAGATAATTTTAATGTCTTACTCAGTATAGTCATATAAAATTAATTTTCTAGATATATTTACATAATCAAAATTAATTCGATAAATACAAATCGCAATGATTTATTACAAAATTATCATTTTTCATCATTTTTGATATTTATTTTATGTAAACAAGATTGTTATCCACATTTTGATACCAAATGACAATAAATAAGAAACTATTGAAGGTAAATTTTCTGAACATATAAATCGCGTTCATACTTATTTCACATACTTAAGAAATTATAAAAAAATGTTTAATTTTAGAAACGAAAAAAATATTTCTACATTTTAATATAAAACAAATTCAAAAATTATTTGCAAGAAAATCATAACGGCAAATATTTAAAACTATTCATGTAAATATTAATATAGTATAAATGATATTGATATAATATAATATAAATGATTATTATAAATATTTTAAATACTGAAATAAATGTTCATGAAATATTTGACTTATATTTTATACAAACGTTATATCATTATATTTATAGAATCAATCATACTATGCAATTTGCTGTAAATTATATTTTTTCCGTGTTTCTAATTCTTAAAACAAATTAATAACACTATATTCTTCTAAGCAAAACATAAACTTTAAATACTTGTCTATTCACTAAAGTGTAGTTTAATTAATTTTTATGAACAAAATATTTACAAATTGAAACTGACATTAAATTCATAGTTACATATTGATGAAACATGATTTGGAAAGACGATTACTCCCATGGGAAAGAATTTTGATTTAACTAAATTCAATACAAATTCTATAACAATTTATCTGTTATACAAATATAAAAAATCAAATTGTAAATATAATATATATAAATCTCAATAAATATATAACCAACACAATGTAGAATTATAGAGCCTTCAATACAGTAATAAATTGTAACAACTAGAACGTGATGTGTGTGTGTGAGTGAATAAAAGAACACTTTTTATTAATCTAAAAAATAATGAACGCATTTAAATATAATTAAATTAACTTATAATCTAAATATTATGCTTTTTGTAACGAAAATAGTAATCTCTATTAAATGATTACTACATATTAATAAATGATATATAATGATATAGTATAAAGTAAGAAGTTATTACCTATAATCAAAGTTTTTTTTAGCTATTCGTTGCCAAATTAAAAACTTCAGATGTTCTCAAATTATTACAAATACCCTTTTATTATTTTAGAACCATCTGAAAATTAAAGCACTCTGTAAGATTATGTCGATATTTTTGAATATTACGCACTTAAATTTTATGAAAAAAGGATAATTTTTATTGGAAAGTGTTGAGAACATTAATAATAAAATAATTGTTAGAGTTTGAAATTAACAATTGTAAAATTTTGTCCTTTATCTCAATTAAGCTTCACATTAAATAGTTCTGAATATAAGATTTTGAAAGAATTTGATTTTATTACTTATTTTATGTTATTATTTAAATTTTCCTGACTGATTGAAAATCCTTTTAATATCAATTCGTTATCCTTTATTAATTAACATTTGTAATTAAAAATTGATGGAATTTCAAAATATAAATTAAATGTATTCATATAAATTGCAATTTATAAATCAATTTTAATACTAATTTCTTCCTTCGTTTCTCAAAAATTTATTAATTTTCATTAATTTCTCGCTGATTTCGTTATATTTTATTTTATTTTAATTTGAAAATTTCGATCTCATTGTATTAAGAAATACTTATATCGATAGATATAAACGAAATTTCTTTTAATTTTATAACTGTTATTTATATTCTAATTCATAAATTAGAAGTTTGCTTATTAACGATGAAAATAATTTTTTATTAATTTTCGGCAGAATCATTAATCATATTTATAATTAAAATTCGTGTAATGTTTGTGCTGAAAGAAAGGTACATTGATTATAGAATGGTGAAGACACCATTTTCGATAAAAGTCATTCTATAATCGAGCTGTTTCATACCTGATCCAAAGAAATACATTTAGCTATTCACATTGTTTTATGAGGCGATTTCTGATGTATCACGGAGTGCATTTTTGCAAAATTATGCTAAATAATATAAAACATATGTGACTCTTTTCTCTTCTGTATGGATTCAGGTGCTGTCGGAAATGAGGAAGAAGGCACTTCTGAGGACAAGGATGCCGCTGATGAGGAAGAACAAGAGCGACTGGAGGCTCTTCGCGAGGCCGAAGAGAGGAGGAAAGAGAAACACAGGAAGATGGAAGAGGAGCGTGAAAAAATGAGACAAGAAATAAGAGATAAAGTAAATAATTTTTACTGCAAAATAATCTCAGAATTTTATACAAATTTAACCCCTTAACTGTGACATATATTTCAGAAAAATGGAGCATAAATGGAAAATTTTTGACTGTTTAATTTTATTCTTTATATTATTATAAGAGTTAGAAAATGCCTTTTTATTACAAAAATAAAGTTTTAAATACAATAACTACTATATTTATAATTTTTACATACACATAAAACATTGATGACACATACATGTTATTCGTGATGAGCAAATTAAAAATGAAATTTTGAAGCTAAATATAATTAGTATAAACTTGTATAATATAAAAACACAACAATATGATTTTCAATACAAAAATTTTACAAATCTTTTACAGTATGGTATATCCCAAAACAAGATACTGCTCAAAAGCCTATATATTGCACTTTTTACAATAAACTCTTGTCTCATGCCTTATTCTCTTCCCTTGTTCATCGGTTTTAAGACAGAATATAAAACACCGCCTGGTTGAAGTAGATTTTTTTCCCAATTGATGGGATGTCTCCTGGAAAGTGTCGATCTGTGAGGCGCAGTAAGCTTACACTAGGACGCCCTGGTCCTGGTAGTTGAACATTTAGTTTATTTAGTTCAACAATAGATTTTCCGAAGTTCATATCTTTTGCACCTCCTGCAGAAGTATGCAAATAAAGGAGTTATTTATATAACGCCTGGTGTAGGAGATGGAAAAATATTTTCTAGTAATATTTTTTACCTCTTTTTCTAGCAACCGGGAAGTCTGTAAGATGTTGATCGACTTTAACCTCACCTCCCACAGTGTTGTAATCATGGACTACCTTCAGAACCAAAGTTGGAATTGGTAAAAAAACTAGGACCACTTATGTCATTTATTAGGAGAATAGGGAATTAAGTATCCTAAAGTAGAAACGAACTCAGCTCGGAATTCAAAAAATAGAAACGTTAAATTTTCTTCTGCTTGAACTGAACTCAGGCATCACAAATATTGCACGCAGTAATTGCCCAAACTGAATTCGGGAGACACTGGCAGGGGTTAAAGGTTTTGATGAACAATATAAATAATTAATTTGGATTTAATAAAATTTATTGATAGTAGATTCTATTGAACCTCAATAATTTAATACTAATTTTGATTAGTTTTATTTTAATAAAAATATAATTTTTCTGCCAAATACTCTCTCTTTATAGTGTGCGATGTAAAAATATTTTAATTTATGCTTTAAATATTCGTTTAAATTTTGAAAAAAATGTTACAAAATGTCATAATTGTATCTCAAAATTTTTCCTTTGAAAGAAGCATTCTTAATTTTTTTTATTATAGAATATAATTATTTCTCTATTTTTGTAATTATCACTAATGTTTATGCATACATTCACGCAAAATTTTAAAATCTTAAAACAATAAAAAGTTAATAATTCTATTTTTAAATAAACCAAAACATTTACTTATATAAACATTTAATCAATATTTTCAAGATAGTGCTAAATAAATTTTATTATCTTTGCTTGCATTTTCGAGAAATTTGTTTTAAAACATACCTCCTTATTCTTAAAATATTATATTAGATTACATTAGATTTTGTAACGCTTAAAGATTTTTCATTTTTAAAAATAAATATTTGTATTGTTTAAAAAATTATGTCTTAAAACTATTTGTTAACCACTTTTAATATTGATAATATCATTGTAATTAATTTTATAAAAAATTATAAATGTAATACGACGTTAATAATTTTCATTCTTACATACCTTTTTAACACAGGTATTCAGAAAAATTTATATGATTTAAATTTGAAAAAACGATTGTTTTAAATGAAAAATAAATGCATAGTCGCACTTTTTAAATGAAACATACGCGTTCTTTCATTTCTCTCGTTTAATATCATTCCTATATTTTAAACATTTTTACAATCAATCAATTTTGAGAATTTTTCTCGAATACATTTTATCGTTATCTGCATTATATGTGGTCAATTTGATCACTTTTGGCAATTCTTAAATATTATATAATTCATGATAAAGAAAACCATGCTAAGTCTCCGTTCTGTAAATTGGACATTTTAAAGTGGCACGAAGAAAATACGAAAAAGATATTATTAAAAAAATTATCTTGTAAAACCTAAATGCTTATAGTGATTAGTTTCAATTTTTCAGAATGTTGTTTTCAATTAGAATGCTAACATTTCCTCTATCAATCGTCCAAAACTTTCTGCTCTATTCTTCATTAAAATTTTTAAACATATATTTTTCAAGAAACAAAAAAAAACATAGAATTAAGTAAATACTTAACTAATAACATTTATATTTATGTATTTTTCAGTTCTTTAATATTATTTGTACTAATAAGCAAATTTATATATATATATATATATATATATATATATATATATATATATATATATATATATATATATATATATATATATATATATATATATATATATATATATATATATATATATATATATATATATATATATATATATATATATATATATATATATATATATCTATATATATATATATATATATATATATATATATATATATATATATATATATATATATGAATGCATTCCTATTTCATTTGAAGCATAAGTAAAAATATTCTTATATGGTAATTGAATTTTCAGAATGAAATAAATGCATTCATCTAAATTTTTTAAATAAAAATCTAGTTATTTCTTCTGTTAATATTAATTAATTTATCTTAAGCTAGAAAAAAATAGTTTATTCGTTAATGACAACTTAAAATATTATTAAATGAATTGGAGAATACTATGTAATAAATACCATCTCTAAATGATGAAATATACTGTTTGATTTAGTACACTTATATCTAAATTATATATTGTTGAATGTTTGGAAAAAAATTTCTTAAATTCTTGAAAATTGTATTCTGGAAAAATATTATTGAATTTTACAATTTTGTTCAGAGTAATTTTGTTGTCAAAAACACAGGATTACAGTTTTATTCAATTCTCTCTTTTGCTTTTGATAAATAAATGAAAATATTTTTAAGCACTTGATTTAAAGAAATTGGAAAGCTACATACAAAGTTTCTTATTACCGAAAACAATATTAAAAAAAACTTTTAATTTATTTAGGGAGTTCATTTCTATCTGCTGAAGAGAACCATTGTGTACTCTTTCAAAATTCTAATCTAAAAATTAGATGCCTGAATTTATACATTTAATTACATAATTTCTTAGTATCATAACAAAATTTCATATTTTGTTACGAATGTGTTAACATTACAATAATAAAATACATGCATTAATAATATTCTTATTTAAATATTTGTAGAAATTAACTATGAAAACCTTAAAATCATATGACAAAATACGAAAATTTCGTTCGACATTGTTATACCCTCAAAATCTGTTTTTATAATTTTTTTTTCAAAAACAGCTAAAAAAAATACACTTTTATAATTTTTAAATTTAGAATGATAATATTTTTGTTAACTGTATTGTGATATTGTAAATTAAATTCTTATATCACTGCATTCAATAATTTAGATCTATTTATTAAGTATATTCAAATTTATAAATGCATTTAACTTAGATAATAATATCTTAACAACTCAATAACTTAGATAATGTTAAAATATTTCTCGACATAATTATTGGGAAAGGAAGATTTTATTTAAAAATTCAATGTATACCAAAACAAATTAGCATAATTTAAGTTATTCTGAAATTAATGGCTTAAAAAGTAGACATGTGTAGCATAAAATATTTTTTTAACTAATTAGATAGCAATTATCTTATTAATTTAATTTCTAATGAATGGTAATCCTAAAACCATCATTTACTTTTAAATGAATGAATTAATAGTTTGCTTATAAATGATTCTAACAAGTAAATCAAGTGCAGTAAGCAAGTTGTGTATTAACCTATCATAGACATATTCTTAAAGTGTGATCTTAGAGTAATAATATAATAAAATTACAATTTTATACAAAATGCTATTTTTATTTGGACTTTATGAATATTTTATTGACATTGTGTATGCATCATAATTGCTTTCATAAAAGAGAATGTAATATTTAACGATTATAAAGGGAATTTTATAAATAACGGAGATTGAAATTGTTCTCTTACAATTTAAAACGATTTTCCATCCATTTTCAGGCCTTCTTTTTATTATCATTGCTTTTACTTAATAATGTCAGATTAGTAAGAATGTATGTAAAAGTATAATATCAAAATATTAAGGACTTGTCATTTAATTTTAAATATATTTTGCAGAAAAATATTCAAAAATAGAAATATCGTATACATTTTGCAAAAAACATTTTTCAAGTTAAACTTATCTGCAGGAACCAAATTTATTTCATATATTGAATAAATATTATAGGAAATTTTAGCATAGAATTTAATTACTAAAGAAATGTTGATATTTATTTAATTACTTTTTTAAAAAATATCACCTTATTAAAATTGATTTCATTTATATGAGATTATCATATTCCCCACAAAATTACATTTCTATTTAATTATTATTTGATTTTATTTATTTCATTTTAAAATGTCATTCCATCAAGAATATTTCAAGTTGCACGATCGTTTTATACTAATAAATAAGCTGAATGTTGTCTCGATCTTTTTTAATTCTTTCCAACGTGTATTGAGATTTTCTTCATGATATTTTCTCCATAATTTCATTTCTCTATAAATCCCCAAAATAATGTAGTAAATTATTTTGTGAAGTCATTTTAATTATTGTGATAAAAATACGACTGAATAATAAGGTCATTATTGGATTTCTAGAATGAAATTTTGATGAGAATAAATGATGATTTTTTTCGCTGATTTAAAAATGCGAATAAATTAAACGCCCATTATGCACAAATTTTTTGGCAAATAACAATAGAAATCTGCATTACTATATATGACAATATTTTAGTAAATAAAAAATAATGTATACAAATGATCAGAAATTAGGATTTAATAACAGTTAATAATATAATATAGTTGTCAATTGCTTGTCTATGTGCTTTTGGATAATTACGATTTTTTTATTAAAACATCATTGAATATAATTCTTCCATTTTAGAACTAAATAAATGTGTTTGCCAAAATATAATAATCGTTATATAATTAATCATATTATCATTTAAAAATACATAAGATGCTTATAAATTATTTGATACATTTTGTTTTTTAATATTTTATGAAGTAGTAATGGTATAAAATACTAATATCATCTATTTATGGTGAAATATATCTGATTTATATAGTGAAAGTTTTGGTAGAAAATTTCATTTTTTCCATTTGAATAACTTCTGCTCATATTATAAGTTACACACAGTTTATTTTTAAGCTTGAATATATTTCTCTATTGTTTGCAATGACCATTTCACAAAAAAAAAATAGATTTGAAACAATTTCTTGGAAACACATATATACAAACAATTTCTTAAAAACACAAATGATATAAGGCCACTGGACCATTTTATGTTATAATTTGTAAAGGAGATAGCTAAAACAACATATTTAACATTGGAATGGTTAAGATAAGAATTACTGTGTCAATATCTGAACCTAGTGTACACAGTATTTTGCACTAAAATAGAGAGAAATCAATCATTGTTTCATGTGACAAAAGAAGCCCATCGATAAACGCCATACAAGTTTTTATTTTAAATTATCTAACCATCAATGTTATACATTTAAATTTATACAACACTGACGTTTCTTAATTTAAATTTATTTTTGATTTTCTATGGAAAATTAAACATTTAAATAGTTGCATGTTACAGACATGCTGTATAATCTATGTGTGTTGAAATATTTCTCTTTTATGATAAAAATAATTCGATGGTTCAGACGCTTTCAAAATTGTTATCATTGATCATCCATCCATTTATTTATTGGTGGCAAAACATGCATTAGTAAAGCCGCAAAAATGAAGCAAACTGTTTATTTGATAACCAGAATATATACAATTTGTACTTTTAATAATTTTAATCTTTTTAAATTTATAGTGATCCTTTATTTATTTATATTTTATACTTCCTAAGTAATTGCACAACTTCTGAAAAAAAAAGCTACAAAGTGTCTTTATTTCATTCAAAATAATAAGCATAATCTATATTTGTATGAAATGACATTTTTAATTTATTTCAATACTCGTATAATAAAAATAGAAAATTATTTACAAGAGTAATTAACATGTATTAGATATATTAGCATATATACATTAACATATATCATTAGAAACAGAGCCTTGAATTGAATGCCTTAATGAAAATTAATATTTTAAAGAGTAAATGTATATTTAAATTTTAATGTTTAATTTTAAATCTTAAACTCATATCATGATTAAAGCTAGACATATTTATTTCGAATCTTATACTATCATTATTTTCTTTTTATAACATTTTTAATACAGTTTATTTACACAAAATGGAAATATAACGTGTTTGAAAAAATTATATTTTAGGTAAGTGCCAAAGTTAATTTACGTATATAAGACATTTATTAATTTTTTTGCAATAAATTGTTCTTATTACGATTATGTATATCTAATTTCTGCATATATTAATTGCAATATTTCTAATTTATTGCAATAAGTCATTTTCCTTTCTGTTTCAAGTTATAATTTAATTTATTTTATTCCTAATTCTAACGTATGCTAATCTCAATAATCCTTTCTTCAGCTTTAAGTGTTATCTTTATACGTTCACTAGTTTTAACCTGTACAGTCATTAACAACTCTTTAGTATGATTTAACAACATAAGTAATAAGAAATTAAAGCTTTTATTAATATATTCTTTAAGAACCAAAATATCTAAATTAAATTATCAACAGCACAAAATGACGAATCAAATAAGATGTTTTTCTTTTACTTTTATTCCTTTGCTACTATTTTAAGAGCTGATAGAATCAATTTGTTCAAAATTACATATTCATTAAATAAAATGTAGCATACTTTAAGTGAGAGATAACATCTTTCATTAAAAGAAAATACTAAAAAGGGAAGTTTAAAGTAAAATCTCATAAGACATTCAATGATTTTGAAGAAAATTTCTGCATCGTAATCTTAGACACAAAGGAATATTTAAGAGGTAAAGATTAAAAAAAATCCTTGGGTATTTAATAGCTTTTTCCTTTTCTGTATAAATAGAATAAAAATAAAAAGAGGGAAATGTTAATCTGTATAAATATTTTTATGGTGTTTTTATTCTATTATATTTTTGAACTGTCTCTAAATAATACTCCATTTCAGTGTTTCAATTTTAAAGGGTGCAAAATGAGTGTCCTTTCATTTTATGTCCTCCTTTGAAAGTAATTTCCTTTTGTTAAACGTGTTATATTGTTATAATTTTTAACAGTGTTTTTTATATAATTTTAATGTCTACTTATCTTAAATAGATAAATGAATAACAATCGGTAAGAAGTATAAAAACACACATGAGGTTTGATAAATCTGTTTTTTCAGCACAACATTTTACTTTTATATCTTATTTTCAATAAGCTTCCAAACGAGATTCATTAAAATCCTTTCACTTGAAGCATTTCTCTACAGTAAGAATATTAATTGACATTCGTATGATTCTAAAATTAATCTTCTAATTTTAGTACATTTATTTATTAAAAAACACATTTATTAAATTGATATATATTTTTGTAACTATACTTATTTTTATTGATTATGAAATTTATGATTTATAAGTTGTGCTATTTATAATACTAGAATTTTACAGACTTGATTTAAAGTATATTCATACGCGTAGAAGATATTCATATGTTTAATATTGTGTCTCCAATATTATTTCTCCGACAATCCTAAGGAGCAAAGCAATATATTTCACAGTTAGATCATTGTGTGAAATATATTGCAAAATATTGCAAATGTATTATCCAATGTGTAATGAAGCTAAAGTGGAAAAAATGGGAAATATACCAAATTATCTCGTTTTATTGAATTTTTTAACTACACCAATAATTAAAAGTATACTAAATTATATAATGAACCCTTTTGAAATTTTAAATATCTTCATGTTTTTTTCTTAAAATTTAGTTTTATTAATGATAATAAATTTATATGAAAGGGATAAAACGGTGCATGGCAAAACATTTTATTAAATTTTGAATTTACATTTTATTTAAATCTTAAAATTATTTATGAAATTTCTCTGTTATGAATTATATTATAAAAATTTATGAATAGGAATATGAAATATTACGAAAAGATATTAATTTTAATTAGTTACCATGCCATATTTAACGCAGAAAAAAGTTGGCAAAATGAGAGTACGTTTGTTTAAATGTGTTTCTATTAAATATGGAAAAGTTGCAGCTCATAACAGGGAAATATTTCTAATCACAAAAAGTATACAAAGTAAAGAAAATCAGTGTTTGAAATATTGTTTAGACATGGATTGTTAATGAAATTAAATATTTAATGGAAAAATATTTTGCCGCAAACAGAAATTTGCATACAAACTTAGGCTTGCATGAGTTATGGGGAATATTAAAATTTGTAGCGTTTACTTTTTATCCTCTTAAATTGTAAAAGACATATTTAGATTTTATGATAAAAATAATTGCTTCATTTAATCCACGGTTTTTTTTTGGGGGGGGATAAATTTTGTCCCGAAAGTATGGCATATAAATCATAAAATAAATTATAAATATTCAATAAATATGTATACAAAGTTTTTAGAAGACAAATTACAGCATAAAGCTAAATTCTCTCCATAGTTACTGCACACAATTATCAAAAGAAAATTCGAAATTGTATCGAAATCTGACTGAAGAAAAAGTGGAGATAATGGATCGTTTAATAAGAAATTATTATATATGCTAAAATATTTTACAAGTTTACAAAGTTTGCGTATTTAAATATAACTTTTATTCTTATGTTTCAAACATTTTTCTAAGAATTGTTTTTATATATTTTTCTAACTGCTATATATTTTTCTAATCTATGGTTTAAACAAACGAGAATTTTATTTTTCCTATAATAGTATGGCATCAAAAAGAAGGAAGAAGTACAGCAAGAAGATCCCTTCGCCGATATGGAGGGAAGTAGCCTCAATCGGAAGCGGAAGACACCAGCTGAACTAGCTGCTGAAGCGGAAGCAGAAGATCAAGACGAATTCACGAGTAAGATATTATTTTGCTCTATGCGCAATATTTCCCGAAAAGGGAATAATTAAATTTGACATTCAAATCATTTCTCATACTTTTTGGGTAAATAAATATCATTTATATTGATTTATCATAAAAACTAAAGTACTATTTAAAGAAAGAATAGTTGTCTAAACAAATGATTTATAGTTAAACGCGAATAACTTGAACAAATTGCTTAAGATATTTTCATATATATATATATATATATATATATATATATATATATATATATATATATATATATATATATATATATATATATATATATATATATATATATATATATATATAATATATATATATATATATATATATATATATATATATATATATATATATATATATATATATATATATATATATATATATATATATATATATATATATATATATATATATATATATATATATATATATATATATATATATATAAATATATATATATATATATATATATATATAAATATATATATATATATATATATATATATATATATATATATATATATATATATATATATATATATATATATATATATATATATATATATATATATATATATATATATATATATATATATATATATATATATATATATATATATATATATATATATATATATAATTTCGTCCAAATTTAACAATGATAAGGAAAATATCAAAAATCCTATAAAAAGTAAGATTTTTACAAAATATTTATTGTGCTTAGTTTGTTTTAGTACAATATGTTATAAAATTAAAGTTCCAAAGTACATAACTGACAATTTATTTATTTAATTCCCACTGAACAAAAAATAAAATATATACAAATATAATTTACAGCATTCAATGTAATAAATATTTTTTTTTATTTTAATTGCATTTAAAGTGAACAGCAGATTCAAAAGAACTGATTATTATTATAAAATTATGCCTAGTAATGATTCCAAATCCAGTTATTCCATAATCAAAAAGATATGATTGATACATATTTTAAATTACAATTTATATATTATATTACATTCTACATACATATTTTAGTAGAAAGTTTTATATAAAAATGTTAAAACTATTTTAATTATTCATGTTAGTGAATTATTCTGTTACATTATTTTCTACATATTTATTATCGTAAAAAATTTTTATTTAAAATATTAAAACTGTTTTAAATATTCATTCAAAAGAACGTTACTGTAAAATATTTTCTATTATATAAATTTTAAGAGTGTTTAAAAATTATCCAATAATTAGGTAAATAATTTTATTTTTAATTAATAATAATATCTTAGCTGTCTTCTTTTCTCATCAAATATTAGGTCGGGGAATAAGTTCGTATCGTTTTTACCAATGACTTTTATTTAAACAAAAAACAATAATTATATGAATAAGGTAATCATTTATATATTCGCCGTTGCTATTTACAACCTCTTTCCACCTCTCGTCCAATTTGTTGATGCAGTTCCGCCAAAAATCGCCTGGTCTGATGTCAAAGAAGTTGCTGAGCCTGTTTTTAAGGACTTCTTTGTTATCGAAGGTAACGCTCTTCATATGGTTTGACAAGGAGAGGAAAAGATGGTAATCGGTCGATGCAAGGTTCGGAGAATACGGCGGATGCTGATTGGACCTTCCATTCGAGCTCTTGGGTTGTGGCTTTGAAGACTTGTGCAACAAGGGGACATTGCGTTGTCGTGAAGGAGTACGGTTTGACCATGTCGCGATCAGGTCTTTTCAGTCGAATAGCCTCATTCACGCGGTGTAGCTGGGCAGTGTAGAGCTCCTTGTTGACTGTGGTATTCTTTCCGAGCATTTTCCAGTGCATCAAGAAGTCCTTAAAAACTGGCTCAACAACTGCTTTGACACCAGACAGGGGAGCGGCATCAATAAATTGATCGAGAGGTGGGAAGAGGTTGTAAGCAGAGAGCAACGGCGAATATATAATTGATTAACTTATTGATATAATTATTGTTTTTTGTCTAAATAAAAGACTTTGATAAAAACGATATGAACTTATTCATAACCTAATATATTGAAATTTACTGAACAAATAAGCTTTAACTATTCAATCTATTAGGTAAAAGCTATAATTTTTCGTAAATAAAATGGATTATATTTTTGTAAAGTATTATTTAGTGTTTTTTAAAGCTTAATGGGATTTTGCTTTTTTTCAGAGTTGAAAAACTCTCTCGAGACACAAGTGAGCGAGCTGAAGTCTTCGATCGAAGGAAAGTGTAACCTCCAGTGAAGTGGTTTCAATCTAACCCTAAAACACCCTATCCCTGAAAAAAAATTTTTTGCCCTACATTCCTCAAAATTATACAACATAGATACACAAAACTTAAAAATAATGAGGTCATGCTTGAATAATAATATTTATGCATTTATACTTATATTAATCTAAAACAATGTTTAATAATTTTGATTTCATACATTCTAATTAATTACTGCATTTTTTTTAGTGTTGTAATATATTTATTTATCCGTCTTCTTCAAAAATTGATGACATTTTTTTGTTTCAAACTCTGTTATATAAATGTAAAATCCAAACAACTGTACTTAAACACATATTTTTCTAAAGTTATAGTAAACTTGCAGTTTCTCTACCAAAAAATAAATCAATCCTAAATTTATAATATTTTTAAATCCAAATTTCAACCGTAATTCCGGCCAAATATATATTAGTTGTTTGCCTTTTTGTTTCTAATCCAGTTAAATAGTAACGAATATTTCATGGAAAATAGTTTTTGATACATTTAAAAGTTTTATATTTTTTAACATAGTTTTCATATTAAAAGAGGTGTTTTGCCAAAATTGTGGTCATTTTTTAAGAAATGTCATTCTACCTATTTATTACATTTTGTATTAAAAAGTAAAATCCATATTTAGGAATAGGGACATATCTCTGTACCGCATATCAATATAAATTTTATAAAATAAAAATGATTGATTTTTGTTTATTATTTGAAATATAAATATAATAGAATTAAACGCAGAAAATATGTCTATTGATGCATACCTGAACTTATAAAGCAATAATCTTTTATCAAATTGATATTTTTGCTAAAAGAGATACACTCTTCCCAAGGCTTTTTATGTATATTTGAAATAAAAAGGCAAACAAATTAAATTCAACCAAGGTTTCCATAATTTCTAATTTTTTTGGTTTGAAAATTTGGAGAGGCGAAAATCCAATGTATAGCAATAGGATGCAAATTGGAAAGTCAAATAGTTCTCATTTAGATTTCTCATATATAAATTTTCCTTTATTTTTTAGTATAAACTTGTAATTTTGCTAAGACATTTCTCAATTGCACTTTGCATATTAGTTAACGACCTCAAATAATAAAGACAACCCGTAAATGATTATACAATCTTAAATAACAGCAAAATATAGAAATATGTAAAACTCATTTAACATACATTTAAGTTATGAATGGTTAATAAAAAATATTGGAGTATAAATTCAAAAAAGGAATTTAAAATATTAACAGAAATACCTAAACTGATTTTGCTAAAACAATGACAGTTTTATAACAACGAGTAAAATAATTTTTACTTTTTCATCAATTAATTGTTAAAAATATATATTTGTCTGAAAACTATATTAAAATATATTAAAATTCACGGTATAAGAATCATATTTGTCTCTATTAAAACGATAATTTCTATATTTTGCTGTTTTAGCTTGTATAATAAACAACTCCTGCCCTATATACTCTTTCCTACCTAATTAGTGTTTAGGATTTTACTTTTGAATACAAGTGTATCTTTTCCTATATACTCTTTCCGAGAATACACAATACATTTTCAACTATATCCTGAACTTTTTGGAGATACACCGCTTGATTAACCACCTAAGACGAGAGGTCCCAGAAGGCAAGAGAAGAACCGGAGAGCATCAACAGTCCAATTAAGATATTCAATAGAGTCGTCTCCATTTCCGAAAATCAAGTGTAGTATCATTCAGAAAGTTTGAAGTAGGATTTTCGTAAGTATTTGTGAATTATAACAATAGAAACAAATCATAAGAAAAAGATATGTTTTTGGAAATCAAGATATAAACTTACCTGGACTAATATTTCTCAAGGTACTGATTTCAAGTGCAACTGCAATGAACACTCAAGATTCTAAGTTTCTGAAACTTTGAAAACCTCATTATGTTACTTGCTTATAAACAGAATAATGGAAAATGCTGATTTATTTTTTATCAAATATGCATTATATATAATTGTAATAGCAAATAGTATATTTAAATGTAATTCATACTACAAACAATAACTAACGTTTACTTATGAGATAATTAGTATAATTCTTTAAAAATCTTATTTAATAACCATGGTGCTTAAATCAGCACGAATATGTCTCTCTTCTGTACAACATAATGTATCAAAATAAAACAATATTATGAGCTCTTACATATTAAGAGGCAATACCACTTCAAATTATATATTAGTCTAGGGAAATATCTTTTATGGCAATATATTAACTCGTGAGAAACCGCTTTATTGAAAAGGAGAGCTTAAGGCTAAGAATATGGCTAATGTGGCCACTTCACTCTGGTTTTCGGACATATAACGAAGGAAATGAACACCAACAAAAGATTATCAGGTCAAGGTATCAACCATTTCATGAAATAGTAGGCTTGATGAAGTGTAGTAGTAGAGAATTTGAAGGTGGATTAAAGCCTCTAAGAAAACAACGAATATTAGTGTTATTGTTACTAAGTTGTAGATTTGAACAATATGATATAGCTATTGTTTTTATGTGACTTGTGTATTTAAAAGTGGCATAGTGTATCCCCACTCTTTAGCACTGTGGTGAACTGATTTCAAATACTCATTTTACATTCTATCAGAGAAGTTAGATTACAGAATGTGAATTCGTCACTTAAATGATACTCATACTGCTAAATACTTTACTTTTCTTTGTAACACTGTGATGATGCTTTACTATACATACAAATAATTGTAGAGTATAATTTTATTATTCCATGTACTATAAAAATAGCGAGATACGTCTTTCATCTTCTTCTATTCAAGTAATTAAATTTAATAATTTTTCTTAGTCGTATAGAACAACTAATAAGTTAAGGATATGCATATATCAATAGTCTCAATTATAATATACAATTTACGGTCAATGATTTTCTTGCTAACATAGGAAATACATAAAACAAACTAATTAAACATACAGCAGTTACTTGACATGAAACAATAAAAATATTTACAAAATGAGTGAAAACATACATTTTATATTTTAAATTTGTTTAACAATTATTATCGTGTTAAAGTGACATTCTTCTGAATATATTGTCTTCAAAAAGATTCTGAAAATTTCTTGTAATCCAATTAATATTTATAGTGTGCCTTTTACTAGAAAAGAAGAAATCACATCTGTTTAAATTTCTTAAAGATAAAATATACGAATTATTTACTTAATTAATAAATTTTGTAATCAGTACTTTTATTCTTTAGTGGATGCCTTTCGAATAATAATATACTTACAACGCTATCAAACATGATAGAGCTGTAACAGTCTCAAAATATACTGAAAATAAGAATATTACTTCAGAAAATGAAATATGTCAAAATATTCTTAATAAACTTATAAGAAAATCCTCGTGTGATTTCTTCTGTTTCGTGCAAAGCACTCTGTCTTAATTAACGGCAGATGTTAGCGTAGACGTAAAAGCAGCAAATCCTATCCCTTTGTGATTCCCTGACGGCTTGTTTGTAGCTTTCCTCCGCCTTGTGATCTGTATATAAAAAATACAACAACTTTGCAAGCTATTGAGTGGCATTTACTTAGTGTAGAATCCGATTTCAAATCCTGTGCGCCGACTCCGTACCTTTTCACAATCGGGCTCCTTGCAAAGGGTTGCTGGAATTGAAGAAACGACTTGTGTAGAATGCTCGCTGCTGCAGCTCCTAATAATCTTTATCGCCATAATTTAAACAATTTTAAAGCACTCTTTTGGCTTTTTCTTACAACAGACATTTTTTTAAAAATGAAATGCATGAAGTATTTTTTTTTTACAAAAATTGTGATCGATAAATATATTTTAATTTGCTTTATTTTTTCAAGCTTAAATTTTCTTTTATGAGTGTGACGTTAGTTAAATTTTGTCAGTTTGTAATATCAAATATTTAATTTCCAATAAATTTTCTGGTAAAAAAAAGTTTGTCTTTAATTGGACATTTATACATAGAGAAGCTTTATAAAAAGTTTTATTTTGAATTACAATCCTTTTGTTGACAAAGTTGAATTAAACTTTAATGTTAATATTTTCTTTGACACAATTTTTAACATTCTTACACTTTAAACTTATCTATTTAATTAAGAACAATTGCCGTATATAATATGCTTGTGTTTTCTGCGGAATAAAGTAATGAAAAAACAAAAGTCATGGCATTAACAACTTCCTGCTGTTTTGGTTTATATTTTTAAATCATTTCTTTTGTGTTACGCATGAGTGGATTTCAGAAGCCAAAAGGTGCAGGAGGCGAAGTAGAGCTTTTTTGAAGTGGACGCGAAGAACTGTAAAAAATACAAACTAAATTTTAAGCAAGAATTCGCATTTGTGGTTCTTTGCTTGAAAAAAAAAAGGTTCATACACATCGAAACGATTTCCTTTCCTCTAGTATTATACCTTATTATCTCGCTTTGAATCTGTCTTCTTTGTGATGTCCTCTTACTCATCGCCATTTTCTTCTCCCTTCATCTCATTGGACGAATCAAGGTGCTCTCACATGATACTTAGAACTTCAACTCCTGAAGCCTCTCAGAATAATTCAGTACCATTAATAATTTGATCAAATAACTCAAAAACTTTTTACAATTGACTCAATTCATATGACGTCAAAGTCATATTTTGAGTACCGTCGCAGATTGGTTTTGTTTGTGTGTTTATTGAGTCCGTCAGATAAGCTGTTACTAAATTTGAATCTAATTGGTTACAAGAAGTTTTGTGCTGATATTTATTTCCCCACTTTGTCAATTTGTCACCATTTTGTCTCCAGCTTTCTATGATAAGTCTTTTAGTGAAATTAGTTTTTTAAAACGAGATTCTCTTCAGTTAAAGTAAAATGGTGACAGAATTTGTGTTATCTGAATATTTTAACAAAACGTTTGGCAACTGGTGATGATAAAATATGATCTTCTTCTACCATTTCTTTTAACACAGTTCTGACGACAAATTTCTCTTACTACAGTAAGGTTACTCTTTTTTTTCAATATAAGTCTACTTTTTCCTTTATTCGTGGAAATTAAACAGATTATTTAAGCAGAAAGATTTTAAAAATTAGAAGTATTCAACGATTTTATTATTAAACATAACATTTTAAAAATTAAAAAGAGCATTTCTATCAAACTGCTGTATAAAATTAAACTGTGTACACACTTACGAAATTCAACTATGAGTGTACACAACTATTTAATCCCAACAATATACGTTTGGTATTTGTCACGTTATGAGTACTAAATGCAGAATCGCCTTCTTGTGAAGAATCGACTCCATTTACATAGCGATGTATTCAACAATTAATAATCACAACCTGTTTAGTATAAATTGTTTGACCGAAATAATATTTCTTTCCAAATTGAAATCATTAGTTATTTTTCATATTCAATTTACGAAAGCACATATTAAACTGACTAACACTTATATTTACCTCTATTGTATGGAATTTAATTAGGAAATCCAAAATAAGAAAAGTTCAACATGTACTGATATGCATGTAACAGCATATTTTGAGATAGAAACAAATGACATATCTATGTTTATCTGTTCAAAATTGAACATTTGCTAAAATAATTACGAAATCATTCGATAAGTTCGTTTGAAATTTATTTTTACATGACTTTAAATTAAACTAAAAACTCAACTATAGATAGGCTCTGCCGGAAAGGATTATTTATTTTAAAAAGGGAAATTTCAATTCACCATTTAAAAATTAACACTGACTTTAAACTTTCGAATAAGATTCGAACTAAACATAAATAAATAAAATTCAAAATCATTTCAGTTCATAGTGGTACGCAAAAGAGCACCTTGATGAACACCTCAACAAATCCTCATACATGTTCATTAAGAATTTAATCACGTTGTTGGAAAGAAAAAAATCGAAGGTTGAGAAAAGTCACAGCAAGAGTTACGAATTTTTTTTCTGAATTAATTAAGCTAATTTTTTTTTAATTTAAAATTGCGGGTATATACATTTTCGAAATAGGACTCAATAAATGATACTAAATTTGAGTTCAAGCAAATTAAATATCACTTAAAAATAATTAGAGATATTTAATATACAATTAAACCAAAAATGTTTAAATTTGTGTTACTAAAGAAGTCATAATTTTACCATCCAAAATATAAGATATATATTTCTTTATTTTTAAAGTTACTGTGAATAAATGGAAAATATACAGGAATAAAAAAAAATTGAAGAAATAATAGGAACTATACTAACGCAAAATATCAAAGATTTATTATTTTGTCTTCATATCGGGAAACATCGTATTAATATATTTGAGCAGTTATTTCTTACAAATTTATTTTCAGCAGTGATTTTCTGCCTTTGTGTGGATCTCGCCAGAAAAGGCACTGCCCTTTGTGATCCTTATTTACTACCTTCTAGCAAAAAACTGTTTCTTCTGTAGCATGAGCAGGATGTTTTTCGAATAACTTTGAAATCTGCGAAATCGTAATGAAAAAAAGAAGCGAAGTGTGCATGAGGTCCGGCGCAATTACCCTCGCGATTGTTCTATCACGAAAAATTGTCACCATTCACTTTATGAAAAAAAAAAAACCCAGAAATGCATGCTTGATTAAATTCTTTGTCTAGATTCCTTCCTTTATTTATCACTTTATCTATGTGTGTATTAGTGCAATTAGTGTTTAATAATTTTTCGTACCTTTGTCTGGTCAGTGTACTTTAACGTTAACTAGCATGTGTAATGTATTTAAATGTCTTCACTCTAAAACTTTGTCTGCGGAATGTGGAAATGTTCATCATTAAGTTTAACAAAACGAATACCAGAAATATATAAATATTAATAACGAGTTTGTCTGTATATAAATGATGTGAAATCCAATTTTAGTTTCAATTGTTATAATAATTGTAAATACCTGTAACCATGACGTTTATAGTTTTTACCTCTGCCTTACGGTTTCCGATT
The DNA here is from genome assembly GCA_037975125.1 of Latrodectus hesperus. Lineage (NCBI taxonomy): Eukaryota > Metazoa > Arthropoda > Arachnida > Araneae > Theridiidae > Latrodectus > Latrodectus hesperus. The sequence continues at coordinate 3,822,358 of JAJQOW010000014.1, forward strand.
AGCACCGTAGTTTAAAAATACATAAAACGTGAATCACAACGAAGCTGCCTTTTTTTCTAAAGCAATAATATTTCCTGAACATTTATACTTTCACAGTGTTCTATAAAGAATAGTATTAAACATAAAAACAATAAAACCATGTTTCTGTTAACTATTTATAATAAGTACTTTGCTGTACATCTAACAAATTTCAATTCTTTTGTGCATATTAACACCGTTTGATAATTAAAAAAATACTATCTTTTTTCAAATCAACCCCATTAATATACCCGCACTTTAATGCATTTTGTTATTGCTTTAATCTGTCTGCTTATGTTTGAAATTATGATGTAATTTTGTGTCGTAATATAGTTATTTTATTCATAACAAAAATATCATGTATCCGAATAATATTTTCTTTAATGGTTTGATATTTATCTTTACAGTATGCATATTAAAAAAATTAAATTATTATTTATGATTATGAATAATCTTTTTCTGTCTAATTCTCTCTGTATTAACGTAACGATGGATAAGTTAAAACAACAACGATGAGATGTTACTAAAGTTGTTGATACTTTACATATTTCTGCGTTTGCTAGGTTTAATGCATGTCAGCGTCTATGTAATGTATATAGATTAAAATCTGTGATTTAATAACTAGAATTTGTGAAATAAGAATGTTTCATGAATCAAATTTCTCGGAATACCTCATCGATGTTGATGAGAGATGTTTCTACAAAAATAAGTTAAAAATTCAAATTCATAAGACTTTGGTCCATTATTTTATTTATGTTATATAAATATATTTTCTTTAAAAATGAAATAAAATAAATTTATGTTGCTTTATTAGCCTAATTTTATTCAAATCATTTGATGTGTTAAGAGATTTCCATTTAGCATGAATTTAAATACATAAAAGTTAAGGAAAAAAAGGCAACAAATTCATTGATAGTTATAATAAAATTATTTCCTGGATTTCCTTCGCGATATTTCATTCAATTTCCGGAAATTTCAGTTAAATTTCATGAGACATTGTTATGCCTTTTGATATTAGAATGTAATCTTGTTAATATACCCAGAATTACCATGAAGAATGATTTTGAAAGACAAATATTTCGAAGAAATTATTCAATATTTATTTGTAAAAAATAAATTATCAATATAAGTGATATGTCATTCTCAAACTTCTTGAGCCAAATTGTAATTCTTATTGTTTGTGAATTTTTAAGCGTTTTTCTCTATTTGATTGTGTTTTTTGATTGTGTGTGCCATCATAGATGATGAGTTATTTTATACTTTTGTATCACAGCACCTATCAAATGTAAAAGTGAAATTTGTGTATTTAGATTTAACGCATCTCGGAGGAAATGAATCTTTTTTCACTGTATATAGATGACATGAATAAATAGAGAATAGATATAGAATATAATGCGCCTAACTCTACTTAAATCTTGTACATAAGTGGTGTTTTTGTGGTAGAACTAATTATATATATATATTCAAATATATATATTATATATACGATTTATATATATATGTATATTTACATATACAAATATATATGTCTATATATACATATATATTATGTATTAGTATCATATGTATCATGTGTTACACTATCAATAAACTAAGAACTAATTTCTGATGATATATAAAGAGTTCGTATAGTTAAATTAATTCAAATTCAATAGGAAAATGTAGCATCATGATTTACATATTTTAGTTAAGTTACAATTTTAATACTGAATCCTTAAATTCTCATGTAGATTTTATTTAATTTTTTTAAAAAAATATTTTCATTAAAACAACAATGATTGTCAATTTTATTATTTACATTATTTAAATATATTATTATCGTTTTTTAAAAATTAAAATTTATAAAAAATGTAAGTAATTCTTCAGTTTATTTTACAATGTAATAGCAATCAAGATAATGATGCATAAATTATTTTTCTGCATTAAAGCACATTTTAAATTATTTTGTAAGCATAAATATTACTTTGCTTTTTATGACAATATTATGTAAAAATAATTATATTAGCATTATGTAATTACTCAATTTAAAATAATGACTTTCATTACTATTTCTGTAACATTTCTTATAATTGTTTTGATTATGTTATTTTTTTAAAATACTACTGGTTGTTTATAATTCAACATGTATGTGCAATAATTTCTAATTTTAACAAATGCAATAAAATGTTGCTGATCGTAATGCTATATATTTTGCTACAATGTTAAACATCTAAACATCCAATATAATAAAAATTGTTAAAATGTAAAATCCTCAACAAACATGAATTTGTTGTTAAAAGCTTAAATACTTTAAAGATGAAAGAACTCTTATCACTTTAAAAATGATTTACTTGCTTTTTTAAATTTAATATGGATGATATTATGTAAAGTTGTGAAATTTATATATATAGCCACTGCCTCAAGCATAGCATTTAATTTTTTCTTTCTTACAATAACTTTAACATGAAACCCATTGCAGATCTTAAATATCTAATTGTGTGATAAAGTGATATAAAGCTTATAAATATAAACCTGTAGAATTTTTAAATGACATACATCGTCACTTATATGTAGGTAAAATGAGTGTGGCAGTATTGATGAGGTTATCTATACTTATTCATACTTTAATAAAAATATTCCATAGGTAATTTTAGTAAGTATTTTAAGTAGAAAAAATATTATCCGAAAATAACAAAATCTCTACCAAAGCCAAATGTGAACCGAAATCCTTGCAAATTGTTGGAAAATGTTGTTGAATGCATTGTGAGTTTGTGTAAACTATATCTATATATGACTCTCATAGCATACAGAGAATTAAAACTAACTGTTCCTCCGAAATGCAGGAGTTATGCTTTTAAAATAGAATATTCTGGTGAAATTATATTATAGTGTATACATTTCAAATGTTGATGTATGTGATTAAAATTATCTCAGGTTTTACACTGTGCCTTTTTTCAATTATTTCATTATATGAACATAAATGCACTAATAATAAGTATTAATAAAAGAACAGATGCACTAATCTACAAATAAGTATTGTAAAATTTCAATACAAATCTGTGGAAGCTCCATAGATTTACATTACAATTGTAAAGTAAGGATTTCATATTTGTCAAAATAATAATACATTAAATGCATTTTCACAGTTTATAAATATTTGTTAGAATATACTAATTAAAATAAATTACACATAATTATTATAAAATACATTTCAATTATTACAAAATTTAAAAATATTTAAAATATAAAAAATTATTTTTCTTTCTATATTACTGTGCCGAATTTAACTGTATTTGATTTGTTAATAGTTTAATTTTAAAAGCTTATATCTCTGTTCATAAAAGGAATTATAAAATATGATGCAGATTTTTCAATAATAAGTTATTTTTAGATTTATTGCAGGAATTATTTATGAATTAAATAATATTTGTTTGGATAAAAATACTATTTAATTATTTTATGGATATTTATACAAATTTTTTTTTTTAAAAATTATAAACAAATTTGAAGTGATTAATAAACTTGCATAGAAATATAATTGTTCTCAACTATAATTTGATTGATATCATTTAAAATATATACTTATTATCTGTTTTTTTAGAAGATTTATATAGTATTTATTTTAATTTTATTTAAAAGATCATTTAACAAACTTCTACTGTGTTATTTATTTATTCCACAAAATTATGAAAAGAGATATAATTTTTACTATGCTTGCACTTCACTTTTGGATAAATTTAATTATAAATATCCCTCAAAAACTACGTATGTACAACAATTTACTTTTAGTATTACCTTTTCACTTTTATATTACTTTAATTATCAAGAAAAACAAATGAACCAGCGAATGTGCGCACGATAATTAAAAAAATGATTTTAACATTAAATGTTTATTCATTTTATTTTCATTCATATTATAAATAAAGCAGTGTTTGAAAAAGGCTGGAATTTTGTTATGTGTTTTATTTTGCTGTGCAAAATAGTACATTATAAGTATTGTGTAAAAATAAGTATTCTAGATAGATAAATTAATAGCAATTAAATATTGAATATTTTAAAAAGCAACAGTTTTCTTATATTCAATTTAAATTCAGATTTTAATTTCTATATTAAAGATTTAAGTGCATACGTACAAAAGTGTCAAAACATCTAACTTTTTAAAATAGTTTTAAAATTCGCATACTTGATGCATTCTCCACTGGTTTATTCTCTGATCACAGAAAATTTTAATATCAATGCTTACTTTTTAAATGATCATACCTCATTAGTTCAGAAGTTAAATATTTTGAGTGAAGTATAATTTATAACCATCAGTTTTAATTTTTCTTCATATTTAACCATACAATTTGAACAACTATCTCAAATTTGATAAAACAAAGCTTGACATTTTTTATCCTGTAAATCTGTAATCCTGATTATGTGTTGAAATTAAAGCTAGTTTTGAAGCCAAATTAGTGATTGAATGGAAATGTCTAAATTTTTGTTCATTCAATTGTTTAAATCTAAAGAGCATTTATTAGAATTATTGATCAATGTGTTCTTCAGAAGTGCACATTCATTCTATACATACATTATAAAACATTTTGTACCCATAAAATCATACATATATTTTAAAAATATGTAGAATTATATAAAAAAATCCAGTAATACTAATAATATAAAATTTTGTAATACTTAAAAAAACTTTACAAAAAATTACTAACATACATAGAATTGATAATTTTTAACTCTTTTAACTGTAAATTTCAGGAAAATAAAATTAGTCCCATTATTTTTAGCACCCTTGTATGTCCAATGTTTATTTAATTTATTTTAACTAATTGTATACGTTACAATAAACATTTATGTAAATGTAACAAATATCAATATTTTAAAGCAGAAAAAATTCCATTTGCTATGAATTTTGACTAATAACAGCATGGTTTTTAAATATATTTACGGTTATTGAAAACAGTATGAGGCGTAAAGGCTTTGTTGTAAAATTTTCAAACTGTCAAAACTTGATGAAAATCACTTATTTGGAGAGCAACTTTCAGATAAATCAGTAAATCTTAAATAAAAGTGAAATAAAGTATACAAATTTTAAAGAACTTGTTTACAATTTATTATCTAATGAAGAAATTTCTAATAAACAATATAACGCAAGTGTTATGAAAAGGAAACCAATAATTCAAATACATAATATAATCAATTATAAAGCATTTTTCATGTAAAAAATTTAGAAATATCTCAAATTATTGCAGACTATTATACCTTTTAACGTAAGATTAAATGTATCATTTCGAGAAAATAAACACAGATATAAGGACATTTTTCTCATTAGATTCTAGTCCTTATTCCTTTAATTTAAAATAAAGTTAAATTCGCGATAGTTGTTTGCGACAAATATATTATAATCTAAAATTATTAGAGTATGAAATTGTAAATAACTATAGATAATACTGGTAATTTCAACTACAAATGAGATTTCCGTTCACATTCTATGGTTTTAGGCAAATTTTCAAGTTATTTTGAAAATAAAAGAACATTTCTTAACTAAACCGTATATTACACGTGATGAAATGGTTATCTTCTTATCTTCTTATCAATTTGTTTTAGTTCTTTAGTTAGTTTCTTCGTTACTTCATTTTAGGTGGAATTTTTTGAAATATCTTGTGTTATTCAAATAAATAAGTTATAATCGAGACTATTAAATAATATATATGTATGATGTATGTATGTATATATATATATATATATATATATATATATATATATATATATATATATATATATATATATATATATATATATATATATATATATATATATATATATATATATATATATATATATATATATAATATAAAGAAAAAGACATATATGAATATAAAGTAATAAATACAATGCTAAAAATATAATGTTGTAACTACAATGCATAACAGGAAATCTAGCCAGCGCAAAACCAGCTAAAGAAAGATTTGCCTATATAAATAAGATAAAACATGAAGAAAAGTAAAATCAGAAATATAAAATTGGAAAGATACTAAAGTATATGAAGCAAAAGACAAGAAGGCATAGGGACCATGTCTTCATCAGGAGGGAGATGGTCAGCTATGCAAAAATGAACATTCTTTTTTGACATGCTCGAAGGACATTAATAGCTCACCTAAAAAATAACAATATTCCAATTAATTTTATTTTAAAATATGTAGGAAGTAGGAATCGCTTGTAAGATTGAAGTAATGCGTTGTTTTTATAACTACAGAAGGGCCACCCAAGCATTGAAGTTCTTACAAGAATCCTGAAAATACCTACAAATATACATATTATTTTATACATAACTTAAACTTAAATCCCCTTTACACTTTAACTTTTTAAACCATTTTAACTTTTTGAATTTAATTACTTCTGGCAATATTTCTTCATTCTAATTTCAAATTTACTTTTGGCAACTTCCTACTATTCTCATATATAAATTCAATCTGATTTACTGGCTTTTATGTTTTGTATTTTCTACTGTATGTATTTTTTACTGTATGTATTTTTCTACTATTATAAGTATTTTTTTACTGTATGTATTTTTCTACTAATGTGAGTATTTTCATCTATAGTGAGTATTTTCATCTATAGTGAGTATTTTCATCTATAGTGAGTATTTTCATCTATAGTGAGTATTTTTATTTTTCTGCATATATATTTATCTTTTCTACATATATATTTAGTCATTTAGTCTAATTTTTAATTAAGTTCTTTTAATACGAACACTCTTCGGGGGAATTGCTCGAAGATTTTTAGACATTTGTCCTTCAAGCATGTCAGAAAAGAGTGTTCATTTTTGCATAGCTGACCATCTCCCTCCTGATGAAGACGTGGTCCCTATGCCTTATTGTCTTTTGCTTCATATACTTTAGTATCTTTCCAATTTTATATTTCTGATTTTACTTTTCTTCATGTTTTATCTTATATATATATATATATATATATATATATATATATATATATATATATATATATATATATATATATATATATATATATATATATATATATATATAAAGATCTTGCTCATGGAGAGAGTTGATATAGTTTAAAGTAACATATTTTATTAGCGACTACAAATAAAAAATGTTTTAAATCTATATGTTAAAATATAAATGAAGACACTGATTTTAGTTTATACTATACAATTGATCTCAGCGGAGAAAGAAGATGAATTTGAAGGAATTAATTAGCAGAAATTATCAGTTGCCAAGTACACATGCGCCTAAAAATGTTTTTTCATAAACCAATCTTTTTTTTAAAAAAAATACTGCTTAAGAATTTTATCCTAGTAACTAAATACATAGTTTGAATCAACAAAAGTATTCTTATAAAAATATTATGCACAATTTTGTTTTCATTTCCAAGCTCATTTCAGCATAAATATGAAGAAGAATCTTTAGTAAATGGTTTCATTAAAAACTTTTTATTACTTTTCTAATTTTATGAACACATTTTACTGCTTATATCTATTTTGTCAGTGTTCAGCTTGAGAAATTGAAGCGTACGCGATTTTGAATATCTTTTCTCTTAATAAATAATACCAATTCATTATTATTTTTTATCCAATGGCGGGCACACAAGGGTGACTGAACCCTATGCCACAACAAGGACAGAGAATGCTACTCATTTATCGTTACCCAGCGAACACCTGTGAACCAAGTCACGGAGGCGAGTAGCGTTACCCGTTCCATACCACCACAAAACCGTTTATAGGGCGAGTCACATTCATACAACATCACAGAAGAAAGGACAGAGAAACACAAAGAGAACAGAGAAGGAAAGAAACATCTATGACCGAACCGGGGCTCGAACCCGGGACCCACAGCTCAGGAGTCAGGAACGCTAACCACTCAGGCAATCGGTCGGCACCAATTCATTATTACGTCAGTTAATTCATGGATCATAATTAAGTATTACATTTTGCTAAAATATAAAGTAATTAAAGCAAGTGGATAAATTTTTTCTGAAAAATAATTAAACATATGAAATGGAAATAATTTGTAATGAACTTATAAAACATTTATAAAAAATTTTAGAAATCCAAATGTTCATTCAGATATTATTATTTTCATTAACTAGGGTTTTATGGCGAATTATATGAAATAAACAAACAATCAATAATCAAATAAACAATAAAAATTTCTTTTGAAAGCAGGTTTGGTGTATTTAAATTATAAAATAATTTTAAAATTAATCTAATAATTTACTAATAAATGAATTTAAACTAGTTTTTATATGTTAGTTTTAAATTTTTTCCTTATATTGGGATGCTATCTTGCATACTAAAGAATATATTTTATTTCAAATCTTTCAAAATTGTTTCTAAGATGTTCCAATATGTAACGATGAACTTATATAAGTGTGAAACGAAACACTGGCAAAGTTTCACTTAAGTTGAAAAATAAATAAATGTCCCTTTTTGGTCCTTATTTTATACTGACCAATCTCTTAGAACAATGTTCCTTTTACTGATTATATACTTTTGTATTGAGACATAACAAATGTTTCAAGTCCACGAAAAATTATTTGTGATGAGTTTATTGGAAAATCATCTAAGAGAAATTAAGAAAGAAGATACTTGTAATAATACTACATTGCATTAAACCAACGTATTCTCATCTTAATTATATTTTAAAAATATTATTTTAAAAGAAAATGATCATTTTCAAGAAAATTGTCTAACAATATTGTTGCTTAACTTCTGATGTTAAATTAATATTTAATGTTATTCTGTCTTGTAACAATTTATTATAAAAAAATCCTTTTCAAAAAAAATTTTTAGCTATTGATAAATTAATTGTCCCAATACTTCTTTTGTCAGTTATTAATATTTTTGTTCGATTATCTTGTGTATGTGAAATATGCAAGTTCCTCATTATAAAGAGTTTACTTTGTCAGGGAGATATTTCAAAACAAGATAAGAGACAAGATTAATGTTATAATAAACTATTTTTTGCATTTCTGTGAAATACATTTGGACCTATATGAAAAGAAATTTATATTTAACAAGCGAATCAAGCAATAAGATTGCTTGAATTCCAATGAGAAATAATTTAGTTTTCTTCCAGCTTGAAAGTATATATCATTGAAGTACATACTTCTTCAAAAAAATTTATTTTCACAAAATAACATTGTTGTTATTTAAACAAACTACACAAAAATTAATCTAATTCCATGAGAACTTAATATTAAGTGTAACAGATTTCAATATATCACCGATTTATTGTTGAGATAAAACATTATTATATAATAACGAAATACATTCAAAATGTTTTACCCGCACAATTGTCCTGGAAATCATTTCATCATGTTCACTGTCATGAACACAAACTCCACTTTAATTCAACTTGGAACACAAAGCGATAATAGTTTGCAAATATATATGATAATCAAATATGTATGATTGATGATTGTCTTTTTGATGCCACAAGAAATTTTAAGGCTTTTGTGAACATACTGTTGTTTTAAATAATAGTAAGATTTGCTGAATAGTGCCTTATTTGATGAGAAAATTGATGTAAACTTTAATAAGCTTCTTAGAGTTCACAACATTTTTTTCACGCATATTTATTGCTTTACACATATACAATATTAGTCAACTTCAAATTTCTAAAGTATATTAACACTTTCGGAAACAAGAGAATGGATAAAATGTTCTGGTTATATTATTCGAAATGCATCATCGTTATTAGGTATATTTTCAGAAAAATGTAATTAATATGGATAAAGATAAACTGACTGCAAATGTTATCTGCCAATGTAAAACATCGTGGCTTGGTGAAAACGGCATTGGATCAAAAATTAAACCTAATATACGAATCACTTGCATATATTTTTAAGCCATTAACAAACTTTTGAAGCAAAATATTTCTCTTAAATAAAATTGTTTTCAGAGAAGAAATTATTTGCATACTTCAGAGCCTACAAGTATGAGTTGTTATGCTTAGTTAAAGTAGTTTATAACTGTTGCTCAGAATTTTGAATCTGATTTTTAAAAACTCTAATGTTACTAGATATATATCCTTTAGTTGAATTTAATGCCCTTTACCAGGAATAGTATTTAAACGTTATACATGAATATATAACAGTTATTGTAACATTATACTTTATGAAAAAATGTAAGGAAATCAGTAAAAACTATGATTGGAAAAAATAAAAGTTCATGAAAGCAGTGATTGTTTTAAAATTACCTATGTTATTTATAATTAATATTTTTTCAAACTAATTGTATTAAGAAAATTCTTAAGTATGCAGCAGTTTTGCATTAAATGCGCTTGAATTCATTGAAATAATCAATCTCTAAAATCACCAGAAGAATTAATATTTCCTTAGTTAAAAATTAGTAACATTATTTCACTTGTGTTAAGTTGATAATTTTGATTATGATTTTGTGTGTGTACCTTATCTATATATATATATCAAATATACTAGATATATAGGTATATATACACTATGATGTCATATATATATATATATATATATATATATATATATATATATCACATATATCTATATATATACTATCCACATATATATATATATATATATATATATACTATATATATAAAGAACATATATTTCATGGTCATCCAATAAAAGTATCGAAACGGCAGAAGCTTAGAAAGCTTGGAGAGTCATACGTATAATTCAAGAGAAATTAATGTGCAGAATTTAACAAATAAATGAAATTCAAACTAAAGCTAAATAATTTCCATGTCTGTGTTGATGATGGATTGCTGTATTTGAATTAAATAACATCATCTATTTTCAAAAGTTTCCTTTGACTAAAATTTATCTCCAAAATTTATAAAAAATGCAATAGATAATACAAATTCAAACTATACCATTTTAATTATGTTTTTAATGAATTGTTAATGTATGTGAACGTAAATTCTGTTTCTGGAGAGAAATAAATATTACAGCAGTACTTTACGAAGAAATTGAAGATTTCCATAATGAGATTTATTTCAGTCTTTTTTTATGAATCAGATAATATCACTTTGTCTTTTAAAAACCGGTGAGTAAAGACACTAACCTTAGCACTAGTAGCTTTTATATAGTGAGCTGGTAACAATATAGTTTGTCTTAATCAATTAAACTGTCAAAAGAATAATTTCTCTAGATCAAATATTTTGACCCGATTTCAAGGCCTCTTGGCAGGATATTTACAACAATAAATTTGGTTCTCCGGAATGATTGTGCAAATGAGCGAAGATTCTCTATCTTCAGGCTAAATCAATTGTCATACTACGACTTTTGGTTCATTGTGGCATAGAAGTAAATGAAAGAACCGTTTTTAACATAAAAATCAATAATTGTTTTACAAATTACTTTTAATCATATGAATTTTAATTCAGCAACTCCTAATTAAGCTAGAATTGAATAGTAAGTTCTCCCTACCTATCAAAATAAAGCTATTAAAAGGATAGGAAGTATATTACTAATTTTATTTCAGATTTTTCTATTACCATAGTCAATGACGAGATTTATCTTATAATAAGAGACACCTGAAATGACCATCATTAGAAAGTTTGACTTAAAATCTCCTAATTCCACTGGATTCGTGGCATCTCTTCAATAGCATCTCTGTTGCCTCGACCCTCTTCAGCATCGACCCCAACTGCTGCCATGACACCCTTTACTTTATACCGAAAAAGCTGAAGATGTGTCCAGGGCAGTGCTCCATACCGTTGGTCCCATATGAACTGTCTTTTTTTCTTTTTGCACACTTGTCACATGACAACAACAACAACTTAAAATCTCCTCTTTCTGTAGTATTTAGTTCACGGCAATCAAAGTAAAAAATATATATTGATGAACGTGATTATCATACAATTCTGTTGTTCTTAAACATTTAGTAAAAACAAGATCAAGAGAAATGGAAAGTAGCCATATATTTGACATTTGTACAAATGAAAAATATTTTTTACAAATTAAATTTTCTTTGAATCATAGTAGATATCTGAAATGATTGAAATTCTTAAATTCTTAAAGCTGAAAAATCTTTATATAATATTTCCTATAAAATCATATATAAGCTAGCATTCTCATCTTTAGATGCTCGCGGACATTGTTCACTAAGCGTTTTGTATTCCGTTACACCATATTTTATTGAAATTTTTATAGATTTCTCAGACAATTAAATCTAACTATATCATTTAATTGTTAAGCTACATTAAAGTTAACAACATTATCATCCTTGACGAAGCATCAAATTAAAGCAATCAGCATGATATAATTGCATCAACAAAAAATAATAAATTAATAGCATCAACTTTTTTAAAATATCCCAAAAGAAATTTTATATGCCAATTGAAATTGAAATATCTACACTGAATGATATGCAATCACAAACTATAAAAAGAATGAAAATGGTTCTGTTTGAGAAATGGTTCTGTTTGAGTTGTTTTGAGAAATGTTTTCTTGTGGCAGGATTATTGAATTTTTCTCAATAAACAATAATGAAGAATTTTATTATAACTATATTATTTATAAGCAAAATTATGTTAATCACAAAGGAAGAAAAACAGATTTATTATGGGAACAAATGAGTAAATTTAACTAAAAACATTAAAACTTATACTCTTGTTTAATGATTTTTCATGATAAGTTTTACACATCATTTAATTAAAGATAAAGTAACTAAATTAAATAGAATACAAAACTTGATGGAAGAATACAAATTTATTTATAAGCAATGAATGAAGCAATTTTATTGAAATGAAACTATAATATTACACATCAGTTTCATATAAATGAAATAATATTAGCCAAAGACTGTTAAGCATATAAGTGCTGCAAATTTTTCTGAAAAATAGTTAGATTTCATATAATTCAAAATTAAGTTACAAAATGTTCAGACAACTTTGCTGAATCTTTCAGAAAGTGTTATAAGTAATTGAAATAAACGTTGAGTTAGTTATGAACTCAAAATTATCGAAATTATCGGAAGTATTTAGATGGAGAAGTTCATAACTTAAATCAATAATTCCTGTGCAAACTACTTAATCTGATTCCTAAGTTGAAATGAGACCAAGAATCTTTGCATATTATGAAAATTGCAATTGATTCGCTCATAATTCTTTGTACGCATTTTTTTCTGCTTGAAAATTTAATTCAAGTATTCTTTATGAATATTAGAAGAAAAACATGGTTATATTAAATCACACATAACTTTTGGATTACATTACCTAGAAAATGTGGTAGTGAATTATTTCATTATGTCTAGTTTGAATGTAGATACTGAAATTGTTTTTGATGTAATAAAAATGATTATATTACGATAACAATCATTATAGTAGGTTACTTAATTACAAAAATATATAAAAGCTTATCTTGGATGATCAGAAAATTATACAGAAAAACAAACTGATGTTATTTTATTCCCAAAACAAGTTTTGAAGAAATATTGAAGGAAAATTATTTTAAGAGATCTCTTGCGTTGCAATTTTAAGAAAGTATTCATAAAATAATTTTAAGGAGCTTTCTAAGGAAAAGTACGCAAAAATTTCAAGTAACAAATGATCTTCGAATTAATTCATTTTCCTATATGACATTATCTTTTAATTAAATGTACTTAGGCTATATTATTTTCATAATTTTGAAAATCAAGCAGGCTAAAGGTGTTATCTAATACCCAAAGAAATGCGTTTGTCTTACTAAATATCAAAAAGTAGTTTTATTCAAATGAAATGGTCATACATACACACAAACACACACACACACACACATATACACATATATATATATATATATATATATATATATATATATATATATATATATATATATATATATATATATATATATATATATATATATATATATATATATATACATATATATATATATATATATATATATATATATACATATATACATATATATATATATATATATATATATATATATATATATATATATATATATATATATATATATATATATATATATATATATATATATATATATATATATATATATACAAGGATAAATTTTTGTGTGTTTGGAAATTTGTTAAAACAAATTTTTTTTAAAAAATTGTATATTTTAGGAGTTTTCGTTTCTCGTGACAAAGTATCATTGATTTCAGCAATGGTTGAGTTAAAAATTTCTTCACTTTGATGTCATTAAATGAGTCAATTTAATAAGATGTCATTAAATGAGAAAACGTAAAAGAGCTTGAAGAGGAGTCATATATTTTTGCAGGCATTATGAATGTGTTATAGAATATAATATTAAATATTACTACTTAAAAAAATGGCTGTTTGTTTTAAAATGGTTTCATGAAATTAGAATTTATAACTATAAAAAATAATAAAGTAACTTTTATTTAAATTTTTATAAAAAATTTAAAATTAACACTTTTTGAATATTAAAAATCTTAAATTTTAAATATGTATTTCAAATAAATTCATCATATTCAGAAAAAGCAGCAACAATCTGTTGAATGCCCAAAACTGTAAAATATCATACAAGAATACTGCAATATGCTGCACGATTTTGTAGTACACAATCATTTCAAGATTTTTATTATGTGGATTTTTACTGTGGCATGAAGAAAGCTCTTTTTTTTTTACGATGCAAAATATATCAGACGATATTTCATTCTTTGCAAAATTCGTAAAATTAAATGTGCAATAAAAACTTGTCAATCAATCTATTTTTCTTGGAGTTATACCTCGTTCGCACTGCACTTTTAATCACGTTTAAATCTCGGCAAAACTTCTTTGCGATGAAAACTTATTATTCAAATCAATTCGAATGGATTTATCTTAAATCTGTTTGACGAGCTGATTTAAATACGTTTCAACTGTTTCAGCACGATCTTGTTTTATGCTATCGTGTGGTCAATATTCGTTGAGATATCTGAAACGGATCAAAATAAATGCAAGCCTAAATTTTAAGGAATAACAACACAGAAATATATTTAAAAAGTATTAAATAAGCATCAAAAAATTATATTAAGTTTTAGATAAAATAGAATTGTCATCGGCATTCTTTGATTTAGTATTATTCATTTGAAATATCATAATCTTAATAAATATCATTTTGGTCTATATATGATTAATAAATGTGCTCAACTACAACAAAAATTCGGAGATACCACATAACTTATAATAGAAAAAAATAAAGGCGTTGAACAAAAACCAATATTTCTTAAATCAGTTTCGAGTGTAAGACGCTGTTTTCTGCATGGTGCTTAAGTTAAATCAGATTTAATTTTAAATTGACTTAAAAAGGATATTGCGAACGGGTTATAAGAGAAGCAATTTCGGTTTTACCCTCTTCATGATCGAAAACGAAGGAATAAGAATGTGCAAGAACTGGTCATTGAATATACATCTCAGCCTCTATTTTATTTTCCAAATATTTATAATTACAACAAAAAGACTTAAAATATTTACACTAAATTGAAAAGAGTCAGTACTGATTAAGATGAATGATACACGGACTGACGAAACTGGACAGGGATACACTATATTGAAGTCCATGAACCTGCAAAAAGGAAATGCAGAATATCTTCATTTCGAAATTTGTACCAAGGTGGTGAAAAATGTCCTTCCCAATATTTACCTTAGTTGGGATAAGAAATGTTTTGTATAATTCTTCTTTTTTATTGTGTTAAATATTTGATAAAAAATTTCTACTATCACGTAAAAATGTATTTCGGAAGACCTAATAAGATCTATATTCAATAATGTTTTTCAAACCTTCGAATTCAGCAGAATTTGTATTTCGATATTTGGAAATATTATTGAAGTGCAAAACTTTGATGAAAAAACATTAATATATCTATCCTTAACACACACACACACATGGATTTTTCAATGATTCACAAACTGTGTACCCAAAATCGTTTCTAAAACTATGAGAAAATGAAATAAATGTGTAAAAAGCTTTTCTATCCAATCATAAGATTATAATATTTACCTGAAAAAATTTCCTTAGTCTTTTTTTAAATTACTCAAATTTCTTTTTGTGAAAAATGTGGTAAAACTTTTGATCAAGCAAATTAAATTTGTATTACTATAAAGGGGTTGTTTCTACATTCTTTCCAATTGACTATATTATTCAGAAAACGAGCCGACACTTTATTAGATAATACCATTAAACAAACGAGCTTGTTGATAAGTTAGAAAATTTCGTTAAACACAAACTTAATTTTGTTAAAGAATTGTTTCCGAAGTCTTTTCTCCAGAATTTCTGCTTCAATAAGCGTAAAGTCGCTGGTAAGCGAATAGATATCTTTTGTTTTACTTTAAGGCTATTTCTCTATAAAATAATTTGTAAATTAGGGTACTTATAATATTGTATTGTATATTGCGTTGACAATATGCATATATATATATATATATATATATATATATATATATATATATATATATATATATATATATATATTATAAAATCATAAAATATATTATAAATAATTTCTTTAACATTACTACATGAAGAAAAATATTAAAATTCCATATTCATTTTGCAAATAAACAGTAATCAAATTGGTGTGAAAATAATTTTTTTATAAAAAAGTGTGAGTTTTTGCACAGTAGGAATTTATTAAACAGTAATTCATATATTTATGTGTGCTATACTAGCTACGCACACATGCACATAACGCACAAATATAACACATAAAAAGCGTGGTAGGTTTTCAGTTGTAAGATACTGTATGTTCTTAGATAATTAGCTAATAGTAAAGAAATGTGCTCATTTAAAAAAATTATAAGTGTTTCAATTGTAAGCAAAGTAGAAGATTAAACCATGAAATTGAAGTATAATTGGAAATTTTATAAGTTTTTAAGTTGTAAGTGACTACGACTGATTGAGGAAAATTACCATTTCTGTAATAAAGATATTTGTGATGTAATAAAGTTTATTATTTATAATTTTTCTTGCAAATAAATTAGCAAGCAAACTGTATTTATCATATATGTGTACTCACTCTTTATTTCAATCCTCTAAGAACATATTTTGGAAACAAAGAACAATGGGATTATAGTGTATCCAATGATAAATGGCAAAAGAACGTTTTGTTTATGTACATGTCTTGGGAAGAGGTAAATGATTATTCTGTGAACTAATGTGTTTATAAAGTTAAGAATCCATAGTAATGGCAAAAATATTGACGCTCCTGAAATATTTTTCAAATGTCCTTATGTCATAATGCAAATTATTCTCTCTATTATATTATTCACACACTTCAGTATTATTAGTTATTCCAATATTAGCTACTATTATTAAAATGTAGGTACTATTATTTTATCATATACATTGTACTTTTGTGAATATAAAAGATCCTTGTAGTAGGATAATAGATTTAACTGTGATGCTCATGTAATTATTAAATGAGAAAGATAAATAAAATTAATTATTTTTACGTCTATGACTCACTAATTCGGTTAACATATTGACTCTTTACAAAAATAATTCAGCATTAAAGTAAATAAATCAATAGAAATTCCAAAAATATATTAAAATCTTTCCCAAATAAACAAGGTACTAATTTTATGCATTTTATGTATAGTTATCTCAAGTTAAGAATTGTGTATCATTTTATAAACTGTATGCAAATAAAATATTTTTGTTTGAATGCATAATCAAGAAACAGTTTAAATCTATCGAACTTAGTATTTTTTTTAATATATAAATTAATATATCTGTAGAGTTAATAGTAATACTTTTAACTCTACAGATAACCTTAGTAAATTCCAGATACTATTTTGTTTAAAAGTAATTAGGAAATAAGTAGTCTGAAATATGCAATGACACTACTGGCAACAATTTACGTATGAAGATCATCTTCTAATAGATTATGAACGAATTTAAAAGAAAAGGTTCAGATTCATAAAACAAGCGGTATTAAATATTTAAAATAAACTAATATTGCAGTATAACTACTTTTATTAAAAAAATTAATTTGGGAAATTAATTCCTAAACATAGTATTTAGAAATAGCTTAAAGAAACTATACTTTTCATGCAAATAACACCTAGAAGCCAACAGTTTTAAACACATTTTTATTAAAATATTTATAAAGCAAAGTTTGTCATTAATTTCTTTAAAGTTTATGTGATATGCACCTTAAAACGAGAAAAAGAAGCTGATTAAACGTAAAAAAGAATATTTTCACCTTTGAATTTCATATTGAAGGAATTTTAAGATAATGCTTTAAAATTAAACAAAGATAACTAAACAGACTTTTTTAGATCTTGAAAAATAAAGAAACAACTATATTTCACAAAATTTTTCAAAGAGCAGAACGCTTAATAATTATTTAAAGAAAATCCAAATTCAATTGATGAGAGTCCTTAACACATTTGAAACAGTCAAACAATTAATGAAACATAAATATTATTTCTATAAATTTAGGAATATTTAGATATTTACAAATGTACATAAATAATACACTGCTGGCCACCTAAAAAACAACACCAAGAAAAACAAGTTATATCACAATAACATTTATTTTGTTGATAGCATGTGGGCTAATTATCAAATGATTAAACTTATAGACTTTTGTGAGGTGTGGTTCCTTACAAAATAAGTAACCAGAGTAGCCACTATTATTAGAGATCACCATTGCCACATGCCTTGGCAATGATTCAAAGACACTTTGAATATGTTTTTGGGATAGAGAAGACCAAGCAGCTTCCACACGTGCTGAAGTAGATATGGTGAGGTAGTTGGGGTCGTAATCTGGGTCAATCGTATAGCAACCATGGATCACATATGTTTTATCGGTAAAACATCCGGAGATCATGCCAGCCAGGGAAACAATTCAATCTGTTGATTGACTAAGAACTCTTGGACAAGTGCTTGTTGTAACAAGTAACAAGTGCGGTCGCTTGTAACAAGTGTAACGGTAACTTGTAACAAGTGCGGTCGCTCATTATCCTGTTGAAATATGGCTGCGGGCAAGCCCTGAAGTAAGGAAGGAAAACTGAATCCAACACCTCGCAGCTGTAGCGCTGGCTTTCAAAAGCATCGGCAATGCGTTTTAGAGGACTGCAAGAGTGACATCCAATATAACCCCATATTATAATACCCGGTTCAGGATCAGTATGGCGGTGCATAACGCATCTCTCTCCAGCGTCCTTTCTCCATGGTGTCTCCAGTTTCAAATGCGGCCATCGTTGTGTTGCAGACATAACCGTGACTCATCAATAAAGACAATTTCATTCCATTCTGCTGATCATATCCTTCTTTCATTGCACCATTGGTAGCGGAGACGTCTGTGGTTCTTCGTCAAGGATAGACGAAACAATGGACGTCTCGTTGACTGGCCACTCTGCTTTAAATGGCATCGAATGGTATGCGCAGACATTGGATGATGCGTTACAGACTGAATGTGCTGTGCTATAATTCGTGATGTGGCAGAGTGATCCGTGACTGTCTTGCACACAATTTGCCTGTCATCACGTGAAGTTGTGCACTGAGGTGGATGCAATCGAACACGTCGGTCCGTCGTACCATCCAGCATCCAACGATCACATACCCGCATCACAGTCATTTGGTTTCGTCCAACACGACTACCAATTTCCCTGAAAGATAATCCACCATCTCGGAAGGCCACTAACATTCCTCTGTTGAACTTGGATACTTGATCAAAAAATGATCACCGTTTTTTGCAAGACCATAATTGGTCTTTTTTTTTTTTGGAAAAAAACACAAAAAACACAATTGCTGAATTTGGAATCGTCGAAATCACCAAGCCTTAAATAGCGCTTGGAAGTGGCGTCACAGGCGCACGTGTTGTGCATCTCCGTTAAAATTCTTACAATTTGCATACCTCACCTCCACTAAAGCATGTTGTAAACTTCCTATTTTTTACCTGTCAGCAGTGTATTTTAGTGTTATTCCTGTAAAACAGGATATAGCATGGTGGTTTCAATAATGAGGATTCCTGACTTGAATTCATCAGTTTCCGAGAAATAATTAAGTATAATTTAAAATTTTTTGCTGAATAAATGAAATTTATAAATATTACTTACAGTAAAATAATTATTTTAAAAATAAAATCTTCATTACTGATCATGAAAATCACTAGGACAAAATTTTACTGAAAAATTGTGGCAGAATCATGTAAAATGTTTATTCTGAACGAAATAGTTTATCTAAAAAGAAACGCTAACGAATGTAAAAAAATATTAAAGAATAATTTCTTTGTCAGCAGTAAAATTTATTTCGTTTGCATGAGTCAAATAAAAGTCATAACATTAAAACAAATTGTTCATATTCTGAAAGTTTGCTTGTGAGATCACTTATTCTTATAATGATAGTAAATGTAAAGAATTTAAATATTATTGCATGAAAGTAAAAACTGTGAATTTAAATAAATTTTTGGAAGTTTAGGGAAAAGGATAATCATCTTAATAAAATATCTAAAATTTGAAATTGGAAAAAAAAGAATAGTTTCATATTGTTTTGATATTATAAATTTCTAAAAAATGTTATTGTACTTTTAAAATTTTTCTCCTTTAAAATATTGTGCTCCATTTTACAGAACATTTTTACTAGCCTTCTCAAATTTATAATTTAAGCAATCTAAATCTTCCTACCAAAAATTATTTTAGGAGAAATCTGCTTCCTCGTATATAAAACATATGAAAAAATTTTAGTGAACTTTTCAATGAATAAATGTAAGTAAAATAAATAAAAAAATAGTGATAAGACAATAGTTGAAATGTCATTTATGTAAAATATGATGGAGGAGTTTAAAAAAAGACTAAAATATCCCGTTTTTATCACAGGATTTACAATGAGATTTTGGGTAATTTTATTACATTTTACAAAAGTAGATTTATTATTTTAAACTTAATGTATTATCTCCAAATTGTTTTCTTTTAGTTCAGTATTGCTATTAATTTTGCTTTTAGATCAATATTTTTGTTATGAGGATGTTTTCTAACAGAATTTATACTTGTTATGAAACAAAAAAATAAATTAAAAAGCATCCAACACACACAAATCTGGAAATAATAATAAAATAATTTATCAGAAAATATTGGTCATACCTCTAAGTATATAACAATAACACATATTTTGTGACACAATTTTGAAATGAAGAAATTACAGAAAAGAACAAATTTTACATTTTAATGAATCTAATATTAAAAAATTGATGTGTATTATAAATTATAAATTTTTATGAGTTAATATACATATTTTAAAACTTATGCAAGTTTATAAACACTTTGTATCCATATTGACCATTCATTAACTACATTCAATGTGATCTTAGATTAGTATACACTTAGAAATATATTTCCTATATAAACTTTAGTTTATTTACAATCATATTTTACTGATTGCAAACATAATAAAATTTAGCTTTGCTAAATACTATTTATTTTCCGAAAATTAAAGTACTTCAGGTGCATTTTTCTCAATTTTAATTGCAAAATACTAAAAACGATTAAATATTACAAAAAAGAATATTTTAAATAACATTCGAACTAAATCAATTCTCAGAGAAAAATTTAGAATATCATGAGGGAGAGAACATTTTTGTAAAATATTTAAAAGCTTTGATAAGTCAAGAACGAAATACTTGATAAAATATTGTCCTCATCGTTCGATTCATTTATTCGACCCTGGAGTTAAACTCAATCAAAATGAAATTGGAGCTGTCAATAACACTCTAACCATGACCTCCGGACAAGTTCACTTTCTCATCGTTTCCTTATCAATGCGACAAAAAAAACTTTTTAAACGATGTAAGGCAAAAAAGAATACAAAAAACGTTAGAAGAATTGGAAAAAAAGAGATAATTCACTGAATCAATGTTAGTGCCAAAAAGTGGACTTTCCCTCCAGAAGCTGTTGGACATGTGGATCTTCTCTCACGCTGAAAGAGAAAGTACTGATTTGCTGCTAAATACAAGCTGTCAAAATTTTTTGCCTCCTTTTCCCCCTTTTTTTGCTGGCTCTTCTGAAAGTAAGCCTTCATTCTTCTTGCTCTGCAGATTTTAATAGAAACGAAAGCATTTCTTCCGCTTCTCTCATTATTAGTTCTTCTGTTTTTAGAGACTTTCAGTCTTCATTTATTTGCTTGAACGCTAAAAATTAATTTAGCTTTGCAAAATATTATAGTAATCGACTATTAATGATTTTTATATTATGCAATTATGTAAGCACACATACTTACCCCCGTATACATGTATGTATATATATATATATATATATATATATATATATATATATATATATATATATATATATATATATATATATATATATATATATATATATATATATATATATATATATATATATATATATATATATATATATATATATATATATATATATATATATATATATATGTATATATATATATGTATATATATATATTTATTTATATATATATGCATACATACATATATATATGTGGGATTGAAAGCGCCACCAGAGGGCCATTCAAATGTTTGCCGCCGGACATGCAGAGAGAAGAGAACGACGAAGTGATGGACGACAAAAGACGCGAATGGATATTAAATTTATTTTCGAATTATAACTAACTAAGATGTTAGATCGTGATTTAATATTCATTTGTAAATATGCAAATAGCTTTTTTTATTTTGTCCAGAACCATATTTAAATCATTTAAACAATAATGTGTTGATTCCTGACAATGAACAGAGCGAACTCATATATATATATTTATATATATATATATATATATATATATATATATATATATATATATATATATATATATATATATATATATATATATATATATATATATATATATATATATATATATATATATATATATATATATATATATATATATATATATATATATATATATATATATATATATATATATATATATATATATATATATTATATATATATATATATATATATATATATATATATATATATATATATATATATATATATATATATATATATATATATATATATATATATATATATATATATATATATATATATATATATATATATATATATATATATATATATATATATATATATATATATATTATATATGCAATTTAAAAACTGAAGAATTTTTTAAATTTTTGATACTTTTAAGCTGATGAATAAGGCAATTAAAATAACAGTGAATAATTTCCAAAAAGTAATAAGGACATAGATATTATTTTATTAATATAATTATATTATTTATTAATATAATTGAATTTACAATAAAAGTGTGATAAATTAAAAAAATACCCTTAAATATTTACTTTTTGCAAACTTAATTGAAAACACATAATGATTTGCTTCTATTTTTATTCCAATTTTATGAACTGTTACTTAATATTTTTGTGTGAGACAGTGTTATTTTTATATTGCATGTTATATAAGAGAGACGCCTAGGAAGAAGGATGCAATTTTGAAAGAGCTAATGAAAAGGATATTACTATCTATTTCAATCAACAATCTAATCTACTTACCAAAAAAAGTACAATTCAACCTTACCATAAAGCCATAACAAGTCAATTAATAAATAACTATGTTGAAGTGTAGAAAAGTTTTTAAAAAATATTGAAATATAATATATTTTGGTTTATTAAGATAATATTTTGAATATTTACATTTGAAATAAATTTGAAAAAAATGAATAGTATAAATTTTACTTAGTATTTTTGTAAACTAAGATAATTTTTAAATAAATGCATATATTAATAACTATATAATATTTAAATAAAAGTTTCATTGCATGTCATTGATTAACCTTAAAAATTCCTTATTCACATGAGTTTTCACGTGACTTATATTGTTAAATATTTTCGTATAGGTAAATTGCCAATGAGGCTCATTATATGAAAGGCTTATAAAATGAATGTTAATAGTATTATAAGTGAAGAAATTTTATTGTTTTTTGGTAATAAATGTACATTTTTATTTATTTAACGGAAATGTTCTAATATCTTATTTAAGTTTAGAATTTACAATGTAATTATATAGTTTAATTAAGTTTAAATGTGATATCATGAAATTTCTTTTTCTCTAATAGAGATTTCCCTTAATTAAAATTTCTGTAATTACATTCAAAACGATTTAATAAAAATGTTGTATAGTGGATATTAATTTTGAAATTGTTATTTAAAAAATGTTAGATTGCACATTTGAAACTCAAATTTTAATTTATACTTTTATTTAAATATTTCCATTTATGCCTTGTTTTTAAAAATTCGTTAAAATTTACTTATAGTCATTTTATTTCAAATCGCATTCAAGTAATCATCACATCATACAACTTTGAGAAAAAGCAATAAAAATCTGATCTCATTGTTTGAAAAAATATCGAGATAATAGTAGTTTATTCTACAAAAATGAGGATGAGTTAAGCAAACTAGACATTTTTAAATAGAAACACAAGTTTGAATATTACAAAGTTATGAAAATAATTCAATGGATTCATTTTTATCAATATCTGTAAATTGGACTAAAGATGAATAAATGAAATGTGTGTTTTCATTCGTTACAGTGAAATTTAGGAATATATAAAAATCACCCCTGCATCAAAATTATTATCAAAGATATGGATGTGAATTTTCACTTACATATTTTTCCCTCATTTTTTAATAAAATGTGTTAAAGTTTTTTAGTGATATAACATTTAAAGTAGAATTATTAATACAAACACAAATAACTATTTTTCACTAGTCGATTTTTATTTAGATTTTAGAAAATTCACTGTGATGTTTCATGTGAAAGCTCTTTTTCACTTGTTCTGAGGAAAAGTTTGATTTTTTCTGAAAATGTTTGGTTTCCCAAACTGCTGTAAGATGTGTCCAAATCTGACTTTATGAAGACTCAGTAAAAACGTTTTTTACTGTTGAGTCTCGAACACCAATGCTGTAACCTCTTTTCTTGATGTAGCTAAGTTTCATCTAATGTAAGGTGACATATTCAAAAGAACTCAAAATTAAAATTTTTTTCCAAGTATTTCTTTACCTTAACCGTTATCAGCTGCACTCTAGTATGTTTAACTTCATATTTTCTGTTTCACTCAAGGATTTATCCACTTATTGTTTTTTTCTTTTTCCATGCGTCACAAAGAATGTAATGTGTATAAATTCTTATTATTAACTCCGCGTGTGACTATTCCCTTGTGCGTGTAGTTTTTTGAAGCCATAAATAATATCAATCCTTCTACTTCTGTAAATAAAACTGTAAAGGCTGTCTGTTATGAAAATATCTCTTTTCTTTAAGCATATTGCTGATGTACATATGTCGGTATTTTTCCATTATTCCCTCGCTTATGTTCCCAAAGAAATAACATGTTTCTTAAAGTTAAGCGAAAATGTATAACGTAGAATCGATGGTTTTATTACCTGAAATTTTTATTTTGAATCTGATATATACCAATCGAAATTTTTGTACAAACATTGACTAAAATGTCATAAACTACTTAGTGATAATTTTGTCGAATAAAAGGAGATTTATGCTCACAAATCACCAAATCAAGAAAATTACAAATAAAACAAAATTTAATTTGGTTTCCTTGAGAAAAAGGTACTACTACATTATACTGGATGATCCAAAAGTATGGACGAACTTTACAAGTTAAATATTCTAAAACTAATCTAGTTACAAAGATACAATTTGCACCAAACGGATGTAAAGGAATTGGGTTTTTATGTGGCAGAGAATAAAAATAGTTTTGTTGGAGACCAACAGATGGCAGAGTTGTATTTCTGTTGTAGGATTATGTAAATTAACAAACGATAAACAAAGGAGCAAGTGCAGCAAATGATATTAGTCGAAGCTTATATGATATGAAAATGCAGATCATCATTGAGAAATCCCTTTCACTTAAAACTATATTATAAGAATTCAAAAAGGTATTAGAGATATCAAAGGATTAATAACGACTCTGCATTGAGCAAAATGATGAAAACCGTGACGCTACAAGTTCTTTTGCTTCGCGTCTCAACAGCCACTGTTGTTGCTGTGACAAAGGAGCAGACGGTGCAACCCAAGTCTACGGGTTGCACAAGGAGAGTGCAGTGTTCGAGATGTTTCGAGGCAGATAGGAGTGTCGTACTGAAGTGTCTGTAAATCACTCCGAATAATTCAGAAACGATTTTCCTACAAGTTGCAATATAACCAGAAACTGAAACCTCTTGACCTCAAAAATCACCGAGATTTTTCGAATTTGGTACTCACTAAGATATACAAGCAGCACGAATAGCTTCACACGGTGTTTTGGATGGGTGAAGCACATTTTACACTCTCTGGTGCTGTTAACTCTCACAACTGTCGAATGTGGAACACAGAAAATACACATGAATTTGTTGAGTTACCCTTATAACAGCCTGAAGTAACTGTCTGGTGTGACTTCACTGCTGATTTCATAATTGGTCCATTCCTTTTCGAGGAGGTTGCACACACTAGTTTTAAAACACTTACTGTCTCAGGTCAAAAGTATTCAACATTGATACAGAACAACATTATTCCTGAACTGCAAGCGTGACATGTACTTTAACCCTCCGTCGGGCGCAATATTGGAACGAACCACTTCGGGCGCAATGTGCCTGAGAGACGCAAGTAAAACAAATACTAATTTATACCTGTTTAAAGTTGCAAGAGCAGTAGTATTTTTAAGAAATCCATATTTATAAAGAAAATGCACACAAAAATCACAATTTAAAATATACTTTCAAATAAAAAGCTCATTTGTTTGGTGATATATTTTTAAAAACATGTTCTTGAATAGCATACAAAAAGTCATTACTTTACAAGATTTTAGGTATTTTCTTACGGATCTCCCTAAACTTCAAGTTGAGTATTCTAAAAGTAACCACTTACCTCCATACTGATGTTTGTATAAAAATAAAACGAATTCTTTTCAAAAGAGGAAAAAAACGCATTTATTGTATAGAAAATATTTTCAAAATTTTCTGATCTAGCTTGAATTAGCATTAAATTAACTCGAATTTAAAGGATATTTTTTTTAAATGTGACACTGTAGTGTAGAGTTCAGAAGGCAAGATTCACTCGGAGTCTGAGTCATTCTGCCAATGTTCAGCGGAAGAGGGACACTGGCACGCAGCATAGCATGTTCTGCAGATCATATTTGCGCGAGTTAGGCAGAGTACATTGTGACATTTTTTACACTCATAATTTGTCAGCCTTCTTATACCAGTTTCCCAGGTGCAGGTTGAACACCTACGTCTTTTGCGAGATGGGGGTCTGGCTTTTCTGACACATCTTTGACAGGACGATACTCTTTCAGCCATATTTGGAGGTTGGTAGTTATTCCAGTAGTCTTCAGACTTTTTCTGTGTAGCTCTCCAAGTACCAGTTGGTGTGCCAACATTTTCAAGAAAGATCTTCTGCGGCATGGCTCCAATTTATTTCCTAGGTAAATCACTTGAGAGTTGATTCCACTCACATTCAGCATTGTGAAAAATATTACCATTGGCCATCGCTTGACATTTCGGCTCACGCTGTAAGTAGCGCACATTTGGTCTGCGGTATCGACACCGCTTTTGGTGGAATTGTAGAACGTGATTATCTCTGGTTTTTTCTGCTCACTAGAATCAGAATCTATGGCATTGTCATCATGAAGCGAAGACACCAGAAGCACGTTCTTGTTCGCTTTCGGCACATAGGAAACCAAGGTCTTCCCACCACTAAAGCCAAAAGTGCTGGTGTATTGTTTCTTTCCTTTAGCAGAAAGAAAATGCTGGGGCAACTCTCTTTTATTTTTCCGCACAGTTCCGACGTAGGACAGTTTCTTCTCTTTCAGGTCATCGATCAGATGAATATCAGTGAACCAATTATCAGCATTGATATTACGACCAGATCCAAATAAAGGCTTGGACAGTCTTTTCACCACTTCAGTTGGCGAATTGCTGAAACAGAAAGGACCTTCAGGCTGTTTTCCAGCATAAATGTCCATGTTCAATGTATAAAATATTTTGGCATCAACAAGGGCAAAGAATTTTATGCCTTACTTGCTTGGTTTAGACGGCATATACTGCCGAAATTGACACCTTCCTCGGAAACCTGGAAGCATTTCGTCAATATTTTCCCCAATGCTATAACTCTTCTGACAGTTCACCAGAAAATTTTCAAATACTTCACGAATTGGAGCAAGATGGTCAAATTTTTTTCGTTCTGCTCTGGTAGTGCGGTCATCAAAACGAATGCAACGTATCAAAGTCTTGAACCGTTTAAGATTCATAACAAGTCTAAATTTCTCAACTCCATCACCATCTTTTCCCCAAAGTTCTTCCAAACTCTGACGGTTGCCTCTGAGAGCTCCTGCTAGGTACAACAAACCAATGAAACCCTAAGTTCAATAGCATCCGTAGATGCGATGTCCCTCTCTCTAGAAAATTTTAGCTTGATAGCTTCCATGTATTGGTTTGTACATCTAACGATCGTATTCAAGATATCGTCAATGAACAAATTATTCCAACAGTCAGCTGCACTTTGGGCATTTTTAGCGTTTCCTATGACTCCAGGAAGATGAGTTATAACATTGTGAGCTCCCCTACGAACCCTTCGCGTGGGCGGATTTTTGGCCCACTTGGTAATTTTGTCCTTTCCCCAAAAATATTTTGATTCTAAATCTGGTTCATTTTCGTCGTCAATTTCTTCACCATCCTGCTCCGTGTCTGAATCGTCTGTAACTTCTTCCAATTCATCATGCTAATCAATGTCACTCTCTTCCCCCAAGTCCTCGTTCACTGCGGGGGTCATCCTCAGAGACATCTTCCTCCAACAAACGCCTAACTTCTTCAAGATCACTCGAGTTAGACAGATCGAAGAATTTTCGGGCCATATTAGCTGAATATCTAGCTCATATCAGAGAAATAAAAAATAAGTTCATGTTCGGACGCAATGAGCTTGGGAGGCCAGGCTAAAAATATGCATATTTATAAAAATTAATGAGAAATCGTGCATGTTACAGTTACGAAATGAGTAAAATAAATAATTGTGATAAATAAAAACTGATATTACGAACCTTCAAATATGTGACGAATTCGGGCGCAATGTGCCTGTGAGATTCAAATGTTGATAACTGCTCTCGTCGAAGCGTGGGAGAAAACTGAGTAGATTGGCTCCTAACATCCGGTAAAGATAAGAGATTACTAGGACAGGCAGACTTTTACCCCTCCTCAGAGTGGAGGGGGAACGAAAATGTCCGAGCTGTGCCTGTCAGATCAATTGCGCCCGACGAAGGGTTAAACAGTCACTTTTATGCAAGATAGATCACCACCTCATGTAGTTCTGCTTGTGCAATGCCTGCTACGCTCAACATTTGGGAAGGATAGAATTATCAGTCACAACTTCAATCACGCCAGGCCTCCAAGATCTCCCGATCTGACACCCTGTGACTTTTGGCTGCGGGTATTCTTGAAGTCAAAAATGTACCACTACCAACCGACATCTCTAGCAGCACTGAAAGAAGCAACCTGCCACAATGAACTTGCCATAGCGCAAGAAATGCAATTAAATGTGTGAATGGTGCAGTGACTCTCTCACATCTGTACTTCTGAATGATGTACAGTTCATTGAACATTTACTGTAGTACTAATTAACTGCAATTAAGCTGACTGTTAAGTTATCAAAGATTTTTTATTTGTAAACCGTCTTTTGGTGAAATAAAATAGTATAGCGCCATCTATTGGTAGCCATCAAATTTATCACACAGAACCTGGTTTATTTCCCATCCGTTTAGTGTTTGCGTGTCTTTATGAATAATTAGATTCATTTTCGAATTATTCTGTCAGGACGAAATTTAAAAGTGAATAATTACATTCATTTTCTAATTATTCACTTTTAAAGTTCGTCCTGACTTCTGGATCACCCAGTACATAAGCAATCGATCATCGAAGGGATAGTACAGTTTAAGTTCTAGATCACTCTTTTCTGATAGAGAGGAAGAAAAGCAACGCCACCCTTGTGACGTTTTACGGTGACTGGAATACAGAGAAAAAAATATAAATCTCCGACATATTCGACATTTTCTGATGTAAGTCAGAAATAAGGGCATGCAGCAAATATTTCGGACTCGCACCATGCGACTATGGGAATGTTGACATTCACCAGATTTCAGTCTTTCCCTGCAACATATATATATATATATATATATATATATATATATATATATATATATATATATATATATATATATATATATATATATATATATATATATATATATATATATATATATATATATATATATATATATATATAATTTGTTAATTTCTCAACTACTAGTAATAAATCACAATGTCAGACTACCATAATCATATGAGAGAAATCTATCCATCATTAATAAAATTTTTATTTTATTTTATTACCGCTTCACATATTTTGGTTCTTTAATAGTTAGTTTTTCGAAGAATTATTTTTGAAACCATTCCAATTACTTTGGAGGCAATGGGAAAAATATGGAAATTATATGAATTTTGAATACTTGTGATTTATACAATCAAGAAAGATGTTTTCATCAGAATATTTTGATATAAAGGTAAATTTGTATTCGAAACTTTTAACTTTGTTTATTTAAGAGTTAAATATGATACATTTTGTATTAAATCGGCTATTTTTATAGAAATATTCGTTGGAATTCAGTGAGAAAAATGAATTTAACATAATTTGTAAAGTTGTTAGTATTTAACTGCTAAAATGGATCCTAATAAGTGAGTATAGAAGCTCTAAAAATACTAACTGTGTAAAGAAAGAAATTAACACAAAAAACTGACTTTTCACTCAGAATTTTGTTACTATATACTGAATTTCATACATACAATTATGAGTGCACTCATTATTTCGTCGAAATGTAATTTATGAAATCCGCTTCTTTTAAATTTACATAATTAAAAGGAAATACGTTCTTAATGAAAATTTGGAATCACACAGATGAATTCTCTGAAAACAACTATAATATTAGACATTAAATTATTACATTAAATTGCAAATTTTGTTGTAACAATTCTCTAATGCTTTAATTACTGATAGTAATTTTTTTGATAGTAATTTCACTTTTAATATATTCATCTCCGACACTTAAATATTTCTATCACAAGTTCATTAAACCATATAATTACAGCATTTTCAACTAATAATTATTTCTAAAATTCTCAACACTCCGAAAATGCTTTAATTTTGTTAAAAGATGGTAGATAACTATTAAAAATTCTTCGTAACAATCTTAAGCAATTCTAAGAAAAGTGTCTGATCTATCAAGAAAGTTTCCCTTTCAAACTGATTCAACAATTACTTTAGTTGCAATATTAATCTGAGGGCATTGAGAAGTTCAAATTAATTCCAATTCCTCCAGAAGACATTTCTTGAGTTTTGTCTCATGCTGTACAGTGTTATTCCCTTAGAACTTCATCTACTTCGACGGTATTGCATTTTTTGCACAATATTTTGCAACTCTTAGCAATAATGAACAAGAACTAGAATATTATAAGAATGAGAAGTTTGAGAACAAATACTACACATGCATAAAAGTGAAACGGTAATTGAGGTGTGTGAATAAACATCATAAATGTTTGTGACAACACTATTTTTCACAATAATTATTTTAATTTTAATACATTTGCTCATTGCTTTCTAGAGGATTAAATATTGGTAGAAATAAATATGCCAAAGAGTTCGTATTTACAGTCAGAATAAAAAATTCTAAGATTATATTAATTGAATTTCATTACAGCAGTAAAAATAGATTTATCAGCGAAAATGTACAAATGCTATATACAAATAAATAAATGTCTTTAGAATAAAATCTTTTTAAAAATAGCTATAAATGTAATTAATTGAATTATTTTCTAATTTTTTGAGTACAAACTTAAGTTAAAATGCATTAAATGAAATCGTCTTTGAGAATTTCCAATAACTTAATAATTTTACAAGATTGATAAAACGATTTGCAATAATATTATGTTTACATTTCATAGAAATCCCTATTTCAGCCGGAAGAAAGCACTTTAAATATTTAATTTTGAAAATGAACAGGCAATTTTTAAAAAATATTTTTTGTATTGTATAGAAATGTTTAATTAATAATTTTTGTATAGTATTTTTTTAAAAATACAAAATTACTTACAGGTAGTTTATTACTTTAAATGTTTAGGAAATACAATAAAAATAATTCATTAATAGATATTTCCATTTATATTTGTTTAAAGCATACTATGTTTAAGAGTTAAATACAAATGATAAAGTAAAGTAAACAAAATAATATTTTAAGCTATAATAATGCCTTTAGTTTCTTAAATATTACAAACATTTCAGTTGCTGTCCCTGAAAAAGCAAAACTTTTGATTCAAAATAGGTTTGGTTGAAATTTAAAATTCTCTTTTGCAAAAATGATATTTATTTTACGCTTTTAAAGAATTAATAAGTCTTTTATATGGCCAAATACCATCTAAAAAACTTATTAAAGGATTTTATTTCAAAAATACAAGTTTAAATTAACTAATGATTAGTAGTATTGATGACATATGAAGTATTTTTATCTCTTATAACAAATCATTTTATATAGATTTTGAATTGCGTAGTACATACGAAATAATAAAATGATTTACAGAAAACTCAAACTCCTACCCAATTCACATTTCTCACAAAAAGAAAAACAATTAAAAATATTTCATTTGTTACCAGCGTTTTCTTGGAGTAATGTTGAAATTTTTATTTTCGTAATCCGTAATTTAATTATAAAATGTGTCTGCTTTTAATGCATTTATAAAGGAAAATGTAGGTAAGCAAATGTGTTTTAGATTTTTTTAAATATCAGCTTATATTTAAAAATGTAAAATAATTTCATAATTTAAATTAAGGCAAATTCCTGTAACGGGAATATTTCACTGAAAACTTAACTTTCGAGTAAGATTTATTTACACAAGTAATTAAAACTGTCAAAATTTACCACGGAACATAGAATTATTTTTTCTTGAAAGAAAAATTACTTTAGTGAATGTCTCAATAATGAGTGTAAAGTTTTCTTTAGCCATATATCATACTCAGAATATTAATTATTTGTTTTGAGTAATCACACACAAATGTGATGGCATATTTTATAAACATTAATTAGAAAATACTTAAAACTTAAATCTTAAAATGCATTGCATTTTATATTTTAAAGTCGGGCATAGTTCTTAAATGTTATATAACATACACACACACACCATATATATATATATATATATATATATATATATATATATATATATATATATATATATATATATATATATATATATATATATATATATATATATAAGCTCTTACGAAGTTATGAGAATTTTATCAAAAAGAATATTTGTAAACATAAATAGATAACCCTTAAATACTATAAAAGTGTAACATGCTGTCGTGTTACCTTTTATTATATAAATAAATAAGCTTTATAAACTTTGCATATATCATATAAATGAAACATTAAAATGTTTCTTTTTGTTTTTTAGCATTTATTTTGGAACTCCTTTTCATTTTCTTTTCCTTACCTTCCCCATTGAAATATAAGTGTATAATGCAATAACAATCATTTTTGCGATTTCTTGGAAAATTGCAGATTTCATTTATACTTTGCCAAATCACACATTCAATAAATAATTTGAGAGATGACAGATGTAGAAGTTTTCCCACTATGCATTCTTTGAAGTGTATCCATTTCTCCATTTCTATCCATTACTATACAAATAGCATGTTTATCACTCAAACTCTGTAACAGAACTTGCATTCTAACACATATTGCTTTTAATTATATCAAAATGAAAATTTATTTTTAAATATATAGTTTAAAGTTAAACATTGACATTATATATATAAATGATATCATATAAAATCATTTAAATTTTATATCTTCAGTTTCAGAATACTATATATGACAATCTCCTATTTAAAACTTATTCCTCATTATCTGATGGACAGACATGTAGTTTTTTTAAACGTAGTTTAATGTATGGAGAATGTTGTACCAGACGTAAAATTAATTGTAAGAGATCAATTAAAACGTATCATCATATAAACCTTTTATTGAACGCTTATAAACTTCTTTATTAGTATAAATATCTCTATAGTATTTTAATAGATTAAAAGAAATTTAACAGATTACGAACATTAGAAATAATAACTAAAACTAAGACTATTTTTGTAAGTTCACATATTGTACAAAATTTTCAAGCTAACAGTTTATTCCTTCACATATGCCAAAGCCAAGTTATATAATTAACAAATAATCGCAATTTCTGTTTTTAAATTAATAATAAGGAATTTTTAATCCCAATATTGTAATTGTAACTCATAGAAATCTAAAGTATAGGAATAAATCACTCCCATAAATGTCATTTAAATGTAAATCCGAATTAATAGTTATTAATAACAACAACGTTTTCGAAAATATGAAATTTTCTTCTGCTATTTTTGAATGTGAATTACATTGATGAACATCATGCAAATGATTAAAGCATTTTATGATATAGGATTATCAAAGAAAATCCGAATGAAAATGTTATAATTAGGAATTAAAGGAAAATTCTTTGAAATATCCAGGACATAATTGACTTTAGAATATATTATTTATATAAAATATTCAAATATAAAATACATATCTATGATTAATATTAGATAAAAAATAAATAACGCGCACATTAATATTACGCTTTCGCTGAAGATTTTTTTCCTTTTCTTATAATAAAGTCGGCAGCTTAATGACCGGAGGACGTTGTAAGATATTTTAGCATGCACCAGGTAAGTTTTTTTTTCCGGGAGGTCTTTTCACAGATACCGGGCCGAATTTTTGGAGTGTAAAGAAAGCTTAGTATATTCTCAATCCCCCACACTGAAGGACCTGCATAAGGAGGCAAAAGTGCAACACCCAATTCCTGTCATGCTATAATGACTGAGTTTGAACTTTGGACCTTAGGAGACGAAACAACAACAATCAGAACAGTATGCTACATACCAGGGCTGGCCAAAATTATGGGATCCATGGTCTACTCCACATTAAAAAAATCAAAGGAGGTCTACCAATGGCAGAGCTAAATCTACGTAACGTACATGTTTATACATTTATTTTCGGTAACAAGAAAAAATGGTAAATTATCTAATTTTTATAAAAAAATCTTAATATTCATATTTACAAAATAAAAATTTACTTAACGAAAATAATCAAAGTATTCATATATGAAAAATTGACCATCCTATTCACTTCGTTTAGTTGAAATTTGGCACTGTATATCTGCGACAAGTTAATCATATTGTGGCTGGTATGAGCTTATTGCAATGCGTAAACATGAAAATAAATATTCATTAGTTAAATGCCACCGATGTTTGGTTTTTATGGCGTTCATGGTTGAAAAAGCAGATTCGCAAAGATACGTAGATCCAAAGTATGATTTTAAATACAAAATCAATATGTAAATATTTGGAAACGTTTCCTCAGAAATTGATTTCCAAAAATAAGTATCGCTAGATGGTCTGGATTTAAGAAATGTAACGCATCTTAATTTAATAATTTCTTACTCAACCGTGACTGATGTGGTATCTATTAAATGTCCTATATTTTCAGATACTCCATCAATGTTGATATTTTCATTAAATGGAAATATTATAAAATTGAGTATTTCTTCCAACCTAATTAAGTCGGCGAATCTTCTTCCAAATGCTTCAAACAAACCATCTAAATGTTCAGCGAAATCTTCGAAGTCTCGGTTTGGATTATAGATGCTCTCTTCCTCCGTGTTTTTGAAGTTTATCAATTTATGTTTTCTTAATTGAGACACATAGTTTTTCATCGTTTCTTTGAAAGTTTTAATCGCGCTCATCATGTCTGTCAAACATTTATTCTTTCCCTGTAAATTTAGGTTTAAATCGTTAAGTTTTGCAGTGATATTGCAGAGAAAAGCTAGTTTCATACGCCATTTCTCATCTTCCAATTCAGTTATGTGCTCTCCTTTCATTTGTAGAAATTTTTTTATTTCATGTAACAGAATACGAAATCTTTTTAAAAAAGCATCATGGCTTAGCCACCTCACGTCTGTGTGCAATAAGAGATCTCCGTACTCTGATTCAGTTTCTTCCAAAAAGCCCCGAAATTGCCGTCGCTGAAGACTTCTTGAATGAATTGAATTGACGATTTTAAAAGCAATTTGCATTATATCATCAGACTTTAGTATTTTTGAACACAATACCTGTTGATGGAAAATGCAATGAAAGCTAGTAAAACTGGAAATTTCCTCATCATTATTGCACAAGGCAATAAAACCAATTCGATTTCCGACCATTGCTGGAGATCCATCTGTTGTAACAGAGATCAATTTATATATTGAAAATTCTGACTTATCAATAAAGTTTTTAAATGAATTCTAGATAGTTGGCCTCTCGTTTGTCCGTTCAATGGAATCGTAGTAAATAACACTTCCTTTGAAGTCATATCTTCGAAAACCATTCTCACAAAAATGCATAACTGTACAATGTCACCAATATCTGTGAAATCATCAAATTGAAGAGATAGGAACTTACAAGCTTTTAAATCAACATTTAATAAATCCTCCAAATAATTACTCATAGCTTCAGTCCGTCACATCATAGTGTCTCGCGACAAAGAAATATTATTTATTGACGATGTTATTTCGATTTTTTGTTTTCAAAATCGTGGAATACCACTTCTCTAGCTTTACACAGAACTTCTTTTACCAATTTATTCTCCATCTTCGAATGTTTTTTTTTTCTCTTTATCAAAACTTCTGTAATTTTAAAAAACGCCAATGTTACTGCTTCAGCTTTAGGTGCCTAGTTTCGTAAATAACGATTGCCTTAAATGTAAATTAGACTTTAATTCATGCACTATAACTTTTCGAAGTTCACTGCCTATTGGAAAGTCTGTAGTGTATTTAAAGTGCATGGTTTTAAAATGTCTTTCGACATTTGCCTTATTTGGTACACTTGAATTACATATGAGACAAACATATTTCTCCTTCACTTTAACAAAAAATAAATCATCTTCCCCCTCATTGTGATAATGGTATGTTTTATTTCTCTTTGTACTGGTTCCTGGCTGAGTCATTTTGGAAGGGTTGTTGAAACAACAAATTATCGTATCAGTGAGGTAGAAAGCGAGTGACCTGCAACGTAAGATGATTAACTGAAAACTAAAACTAAACGGGCGGGTGTAAAGGGTAGACTAGTTGACTCGCCGCGTCGCTATCATCGCGCCGGCTACTGGATATAATCAAAGCATCTCACTTTGTCAAGTTGTTTCTATTTAATTCTACACTGTAAAACGACAAACTCATTGTTTTACTTTGCACGGTTTGTTTTAGGTTTTAAAGCGTTAACTGTAGAAAATTTTTATTTTAAATAATTCATAAATTCTATGTCATAAGTCATAAATTAAAATGTTAATATCCTAAGTCCCATATTATCGGGAAGGTCACAAGGACTACCTAAAATGTCTTCGGGGTCGAATTATTGGCCACCCCTGCTATAGAACAGCGTAACAAAGATCTTTTTTCCTATTTAACATTTGTAAATTGATTTCACTTAGACGAATAGATTATAGCAAAGTCTTACGGTTATATATAAACTCACTTCCAAACGTTAAGCACGAGGATATAAAATGCAAAAAATCACCAAATACTGCTTTGATTGACACAAAATTTGGCAGGAAAGTAGCATATATACTTATGCATAAAATAAAATCAATAATTATATACAGAAATGAAAAGAATATGACATACTGGAGATTTTAACAGAATTATGTATAAAATGAAAATAACAATCATAAAATTAAAAAAGGACATTAGTAGGGCATGTGATCCCCCCTCATCTCTATACAAAGTTTACACCTTGTGATCATGCTTTCAATTAGGTGGTCAACCACCGAAGAATTAAGCAATAGCCATTCCTCTTGTAGAACAGTTTCCAACTTAATAAGAGTGGCTGGAGGTGCATAACGTGAAGGCACAGCACGGAGGAGAGCATCCCAAATATTAGGTTAAGATCCTGATTAAGGTCGGGCGAATATTGTCATCTGGCTACAGAGAAAATCTTGACTCATCAGTAAACATGACATTGCCACAGTCAGACACAGTCTAATTGACAGGTTCCCCTCATCACTTTAATAGTGTCCCTCTTGATTTGACGGATAGATAAACACAAACTCGAGGTATCCAAACGTACAGTCTACTCACATGTAATCTTCGGTGTACAGTAGCAAGTATCACCTCACACGTGTGGAGGTCACTCTGCGATTCCGCTTGGCTAAAACTGCAATATATTAATCTTCCTCAGGGTCTGCAATCTTTGGGCTACTGGCTGCGGGCCTTCGGACAACTGTCTGTGCGGTTTAATTATTTCCACAAACGTGAAATTACAGAATGATGAACGCAGAAGAAAAGAGCCAAATCTGAGATCAACTGTCTTGCTTTAATGCGCCCCACAGCACGCCAGTGATCAGAATCTTCCATTGGTCTTCTGGAAGTCATAGAAACACGTATGTCTTGAAAACAAATTGTACGAAAAAGTTTTAAGCATCTTCTATCAGCGCTTACAATCAACTTCTTTAACCCTTCATAAAGCTGGTATATAAGACTGCCTTTTTTGCATATATCTTGACATTAAAGCACGACTGGATGTTATCTATTCAATTCTCATTGGCTTCCGGAAAATAGCATTTTCCTCTCCATGCTTAATGTTTGGAAGCGAATGTATCTGTTTTCTTAAATATGTGGAAAATTGTTTTGTTCTAGAACAAATAATTTTCATTGAACAGAACTGTGGTTTTGTAAGCTATACACACACACACACACACACACACACACACACACACACACACACACACACACACACACACACACACACATATATATATATATATATATATATATATATATATATATATATATATATATATATATATATATATATATATATATATATATGTGTGTGTGTGTGTGTGCTTTTATTCATATATTTTTAAAATAAATTTACAGAAAAAATAGTAAAAGGTTTTATTTAGAAATTATTTCATGTATTGGCTGAGATAATTAAATGCATTTTAGAATTCAATTCCATTATCTTAAAAATGCGTGTGTGCGGTATAGAGAAATATTTTATTCACATGAACCGTTAATACATTTATTATTATATTATGGTAATATATAGTTATGAAAGTTTATTTTTACCACAGAATTTTAAACATTTTTAAACAATTGAATGCTTTGCGATTGCTTAAGTATTAGTATTTTATTCAAAACCTAAATGTTTCAGTTACACTCACAAACAATTCAATTGCATGCATAATTAAAAGTACATTTCGAGCAGAATATATGCATTCGAACTTCGAACACTTCAAACACCTTCCTAACTGCTTGCATTCCTGTTATTTTACCTTTATCTGCACACAGTTAAATCGTGTCTTTTGGCGAACACTTTGATCTCGGGAATCTCAAACATCGACCCTAGCAAATTAATTTACCCTTACGCATTTTGAGGAGGAAGGGATTGAATAAAATGCCGACATGTCTGCTGCAACCGAAACACCCTGTGAGACTGATCTTAATGAGAAAGGAGGCTTTGAAAATTTACTGAATAGTTTCCTGTGAAGACAGTCAATGCATTTTCCTTGCTGAACAAATTCGACATCCTGAAGTGAGTGATTATATTGCAAAGTAGAATATTCAGCCGACGGCGTCTTTGTCACCTGCATCAGGTTTCAGGTATGCAATTATTTGCTAACGTAATGCATTCTGCATTCATGTTGAAAAGGTTAGATTAATGAATGCATGATATATATATATATATATATATATATATATATATATATATATATATATATATATATATATATATATATAATATCTGTGGAAAAATTATGCATATGAAAATTACTTATGTATGTGTGTATATATTCTGAAAATAATTAGCAGAGAATCTGTCACGACCTAATAACAAAAGAATGCTTGACTATAAAATTAATGATTATTGTAAATGAGAAGGATATATTTGCATAAATTAATTTTTATGAATTTCTTAAACTGCTAAATTAATTTTTTTATTTTTATTTTTATTTTGAAATTAATTTTTAAAATCCTTAATATATTTTCAACAACTGAACAATTTTAATGTAATTAGAGGGTATAATTTAATAAAAAATGGTCAGTTTTATTTTTCACATTTGATATATGTTAACAGTTTCGATAAACTTTAATGCTCTTACTTTCGCTTATTATAAATATCACAGTTTTGGTTTAAGAATTTGATTTGAACTTTCACTTTATAGTTAATATAGTAACTTTATGGTAACGAACACTTAATGTTATAATCGACAGATATTTGTAGATGATTATATAAAGCAAATGTTCCTTGTGAACGTCAGAATTCAAATTCTTAGATGGAATCAACAAATTAAATTTAGAGTTTTTATGAAAATTATTTTTTTTTAGATGATAGGAAACTTTGTTCCATAAGTTGTATCAGTAGAAGGAAAGGAGCAGTAAAATTATGTAATTTCCTTTAATTCATATTATTTAATTTTTTATATGTTGAATAAAAAAATTTAAACTTTTTCTCTTCTTAAAATATAGAAATCATAATACAAGTTAAATAATTGAATAATGATAATTTTGCTTACAATTAAGTACTTAAATTTCCTGTACTGGAAATACTGCTGTTGTAGAAATTTTCCAAATTCAAATGTTTTCGTTCTTTGTTAATACGCTTAAATAGACTGACGTTTGATTTTGTTTTTCACTCTGTAGTAATTTTTTTTAAAAAAAGAGTGCTAATTAAACAGGGATCTACTGGTTTAAAGTGAATATAAAGCCCCTCAAAGCACCTGTCCTTAAAATATATTGAATAAACTTTTCAAAGTACATGAATATATTTATTGAGAATGCGAATTATTTGAGTTATCAATCAATTCATTTGTGGTTTTGACGATAAAATATACAAATTGAAATATTCTAGTTCCAGTTTGATTCCAGTAAAATATGCTTCTAAAAATAGTAACTCTCAAATAAAATAGGCTTCTAAAGATTAAGAGGCATTTTGATTTTAAGTATAAAAAGAAAATATGTTTTTATCATTGATGTATAGAAACCATAAAATATCTGAAAAGACTGAGAAACAAAGAATAATTAAGTTTCATTTAAGATATCTGTTTTTAAATAAAGAGTATGTATTTCATGAAAAATTATGCAAACAAATAGATACATGATTTTTTAAATATAAATAAGTTTCAATAAGAATTATGGCTTCTTCTGACCAAAAGCAAGATAATCAAGAAGGGTATCAATTAGAAACTAGAGTGTTCTCTCTTCAACTCCTGCAAAACTGTTTCTTAATCACTGAACTACTTTGCGGAGACAAGGAATAACCAACTCTTTTATTTAAAATGTTCCAAATAATTTTTCAAGATTCACATCGAGAAAATATGTTTAGGATGGTATCTAGATAATAACTTCCAAAGGATACCTGTGAAATAATCCCTTTGCAGCGCTAAGAGCGCCATCTGTAAAGAAGAAATAGCGAGTTGATGATTTGCATCGAATGAGTAAACACGTTATTTGATTCTGTCGATAGCAATTAATCATTCCTAATGTCAATATGATTCAAATTAGGTTATTTGTATGTTAGTTTTTATCTATAGTTATTCTGTATCATTTCAGTTGTATTAAATTTTGAAATAGAATCTAGACCACGATCACTCGATTCTTTTACAATACCTTCCTTACAAAGGAAATTAGAAACCATTAGAACTCGATGTGATCCAGTATTATCAATTATGAGAATCAATTCATCATAGATTTCTACAGTATAAAATGCCATACTAGGCCTATTATCTCATTTTTACATGTATTAGCCTTTATTGCTTACTTAATAATATAAGCGTTGAAGCAGCCCTAGATAGAGATGCCGCCCCGGACATCAACAGACCTCTGACAAAAAGTCTTTCGCTGAAAAATGTTTTCTGAGTATCAGAACAAATATTTTCAGAGTAATATGTTCTCACCAGTTGAAAATCTACCTATCATCGGGTTGTAGGTCAAAGCTGGAATCAACCAGTGCACTATCCAATGACATGCATCAATATGTTTCAATGAATTGAGTGGAGTTATGTGTTCCACTCGCTTTGTAACTATTTGACACATTCCGAGCCCTAACTTCGGGCAGTCTGTAATTATCAACAAAATAAACGAAATTAATATGCTAATTTCAAACAAATATGATACCATCAGTTTCTAACATTTTCAATTGAAACTAAGTTCCAATAGATCTCCTCAGGTAATATTCCCCAATAGTCCCATTCTTTGGTGAACATTTAAACTTTTTATGCTTTAATTCAACAAAAAACTCTCTTATCCATTTCATTGAGATAAATTTTATTTGATCCCCTGCTAAACTATCAATGATTTTCAAGACTAAGAATTTAGGTGAGTCATGTATCTGGGACATCAAATTCACTGTTAATAAACATTAAACACGTATCAATAATTTTTAAACTTCTCCAAAATAAAAATGATGCAGATCGCTCTCTTTTAAAACATATAATCTATGACACACTAAACCTAATTTAAAAGGCAAAATATGGATACTTTCAAATTTCAAAGCCATCAGTTTCTAAATTTCAAGTTTCAAAGAGCTCTAACTTTACTTTTCTCTTCTTTGTATTTCATTACTAATGTTTTCTATTACATACCTTTACTTTCTGCCTAAGTCAAAATGACCTTTAACTAATTTATAAGTGGTTTATTTAAATATATTATTTTATTTATCAATGAAGCGCAATAATTATTGGATTTTTATATAACAGATATCAAAGAATAAATTACATCAAACACATTAAAGTTAAAATGGTTACTTTTCCTAATATTTTAACACTGACGTAAAATAACCTCCAATGGCGGCATTGATTTTCTATGCAGTCAATTATGATTTCGGTTATGGAAATTAGAAACGAATACCAGACACTGAGTAATCTGTATTTAATCTCTCCAAAAAACCTTTTGCGGGTACTTAAAGCAGCAACCTGTTTACAAGGATAGGCCCACAGGTGCTGCATAGGATTCAGGTCTGGAAATCAAGCTGACTATTCCATTCTCTCCAAACCAAGATTCTCAAGTTATTTTTGAACAATTACAGTTATTTGCAGCTATGCAATACCATCTATCAGAATGAAATATTGCTTACTGCACCTGTATACGTGAGGACATTTGAATCAAGGATCACATCCCTATATCTTACATCAGTAATAGTTCGTAAGTGGAGTGACCTCTGAGTGATTTCCTTGTCTGTCAAAACCATTGTTCCCCCATCGTGGTAACTGTGTTTTACCACAATGTTTGATTGGTTTCAAGATTCACGTGTTTTGTTCTCTCCAGATCTTTCCATTTCGGAATATTAACTACAGCGCCACTGTCTTAGTAAAGCAAAAATATGTAAGCAACCTGAAGATAAATGCTTCTCGACAAAGCGGGATGTAAAATTTAATTATCTATCTGTCACCCGGCTAAAGAGGTGATTAATATAAAGTTTCTATATTAAAAATAAAATAACTACTTATAAGTACTTCTTGACTCAATTTAAACTTACAGTCCACAAACAAAATAAAAATATTTTACGTTCGTCAAAGAACATTTGGTCTTACGAGATCCAGGGCAATGCTATATGGAAAAATCAAAACCAGAAAAAATGAATACTTTAAGCACAATAAAAAAATATAAATCGATGCAAATGTGCTATAAAAAGAAATACTATTGTAAAAATTGAGAACTTTGTTGCTGAAAAAAGG
The DNA here is from genome assembly GCA_037975125.1 of Latrodectus hesperus. NCBI lineage: Eukaryota > Metazoa > Arthropoda > Arachnida > Araneae > Theridiidae > Latrodectus > Latrodectus hesperus. The sequence goes on from JAJQOW010000014.1 coordinate 3,866,134, forward strand.
AGACACAAATGCTACCAACACAACGGAACTGGAAGTGAAGCTAAAAAGAATGGAGTAATACCAAAGATGACTCGAGAAATTAAAAGTTCGATATTATTAAATCTCTAATTTTGAAGGAATTCCAGAAGTGGAAATAAGTACTGATGCTCAAATAGATCACCTCGAGCAATTAGAGGTATGCTTAAGAATTTTATTTGATTCATTCAAACATATTATAAATTTTTTAAGTCATTCTAATGAAGCTGAAGGTACAAGTAGTACTGAAATACGTTTACCTGAAATACCACTTTCAGTTTTCTTAGAGCATATATTGAGTGTGCAGTTTTTAAGGCTCAATTCACTAATTTAATAATTAACAATACTCAGTTAAATGATTATCAACGATTATATTATTTACAAGCATCTTTCAAATCGGAAGCTAAATTATCAGAATCGTCAGATGATAGTTTTGAATCCTTTTTCAAGGCTCTTGAAGAACGTTTTGAAAATCAAATATTGATAGTTTATTTTCATGTTTTAGCTATATTAAATTATGATAAGATTCATCATTAATCTGCAAGGGAACTACGTTATTTCGTAGATTGTATCAAGAAAAATGTGAGAGCATTGAAAGTTTTAGATTATGAACAAAACAAGCTATCGGATATTTTGTTGGTAAACATTATCCTTCAAAAATTAGATAGGGAAATCAGAAAACACAATTTAAATTTTCCTTAAAAACATCTGATGTGCCCAATTCGATTCATTGCGAAGATTTATAGAAAAGCGAAGTGCAGTGCCAGAAAGCATTATGTGGACTCCAATCACTAATTAAGTGTTTAAATAAAGCTAACACTAATAATGTTAAACCGAAATGTTTTGTAGCGCATACAAACAATTTTACTTCAAAACCATGTGTCCTATGTAAGAATGTACATTACTTATTTAAATTCATTTTGCGCTAAGGATAGAAATGATTTTATTAAACGTAATAATTTATGCACAAACTGTCTTCCTTCTCATTCCGATAAATGTAGGTCAAAATATATGCGCCAAGTAAATGGCTGTAATAAAGCTCTTAATTTGCTTCTGTACTCATGAAACGAAACAAAAAAAAGTTGTTCAATGTGAACACAGATGTTCAATGTGAGCGGTGACGTCAACCTCAGCAGAAATCAAGCGGCCACAACGCAACAATCTTAATGTGCGCTTGCAATAATCTCTGTTTTGCCAAACACCGCTTACATCTATATAAAAAATATAAAAAGGGGAAAGGATGAAAATGAGATGGCTCTTAGACTCGGGTAAGTCTGTTTGTTTACTTTCAGAAAGCGGGGCAAGAAGATATTGAATTAAATTAAAGGCAAACAAAATACATATTTCTGGAGTATCTAGCATATCTGTAATGGGAAAATATGCAGTAAATACTGAAGTTTCAAATGCTGATAAAACATTTTTACTTTGCTTAGAAATGGTAATGGTACCGCGAGTTACGGACATAATTCCCATTACTAAATTGGATATTTCAAATATGTATGAGTTAGTTTCTATTACTAAATTGGTTATTACTGATACATTATTATTACTAAATAAGCTAGTTCCTATTACTAAGATGGTTTCTACTACTAAACTTAAACTTAATAGTAAAGACCCCTTCGTATCGTTCTAGAGGATATTCTTTTCTTTGATGCAACATAGTGGTTTGCAACTAGCTCTGGCCCAGAAATGTATTTTCTTCATTAGGCCAAAAGGTTTGTTGTAGCTCGCGGTTAGTCTGAAACATGTTTTATGGACATAGAAGTTTGAGTTTTATATTGGTTAAGGAGATGGTGATCCACCCTGGAGACACAATAAACCAACCTGTAGCACCAGAATAGGACATCCCGGTTTCCATCTATTCGACAACTCACCACCTTAATGAATCGGGCAAATGTTTTCTCACACCCATTGTAGGACACCACTGACTTTTGTCAACGAATCTGCTAAATAAAGTCGAAGATCAACAAAAGTTACAGACTTAATTACGAATGCATTATATTTGCCTATTTTTCTCTCACCCCTATATATCTATTCTTTCCATAAAAATGTGATAGCGAGCGTTTTTGTACAAATTTGCACATACACACATATACATGTTTGTTTTTATCACTTATATAAACAATACATTTTATTGTTAGCGTTATTTTTTTATGGCACGTTTCGAAAAACATGCCGTTTCTGAACTTTTAGACACCAGTGTATTTGCTACATTATAAAAATTACTGAAAACAATTGATGTTTTTAATAAATATGCTGTTTGAAATTATTTTGTATTAGTATTAGAAGCCGCCCAACTTTTCTAGTGGTCAGCGTGTCTGACTGCGGATAGGGAGGTCCAGGGTTTGAATCCCGGTTCGGGCATGGATGTACATTTTCTCTCTCAATCTATCCTGCCTTTGTCCTTTCCTTGTATGAATGTGGAGTGAATGGTTGCCTACCCTATAAACGGGTACCTATAGCATGTGTGTACCGAGGAAGTCGGACTCCACACTAAAGCATGGTTCAGTTGAAAAAGTGGACCAGCGCACCCCATATTGACATCCTGGCTGGCACACTACAACAACAACATTCGTATTAGAAGACATGTTTCTTTGAATACATGAAATGTTTGCCTTGTGATATTTTACAAATACTGCAAATATTTATAAAGTACCATAGTTGTGAAATATTAATAGCGAAAATGAAATAAAACATATTTGTTAGTTTCGTATACAAAATAATAGCAAACAAATTGCATTGTTTTGAGAAGATAAACAGATACATTTCATAACAAAATTTTAGTTAAATATTCCCCAGATATAAAAATTTGTGTTTTTCATTTCTGACATTTTAGAAGTGCCTGTTAATACTCATATATAATAAAAAGTTAAAATATCTTTTACATTTCAGTTGAAAATTTTGTAATTTCTTGAATACTTTACATTATTTAATGACAGTAATATTAAATTAAAAACCATTCCAAAATTTAAAGTTAAATATAACAAGATATTTACATCCTAGAATATTACTTTCTTTAAAATAAATCTAGCATAAGTTTAAAAAACAATAAATTTCATCAACACATTCCAAATTATTCATATTATGTAGATTCATCAAACCAATCATTACAAAACATTCTATAATGGGGCAATTACTTTTCTTTAATTTAAATATTTATTACTTAATTATATATATTTAATTTCCCATTAGATGGTTGTCTGAAATAGTAACAGCAATTGTTATAAAATTGTTACTTATTTTTTTACTATCCATAAATTAATTTATGAATCATTATAGTTCATAGGTTATTATACGTTGAATAATAAGTGTTAAAAATCACTATAACACTTAAAAAACGTAATATTTAAAGTTTTCAATTAAGTTAATTAGGTAGATACGATTAAAGAAACAAATAATATCATTTCGATTGCCAGTAATGAATTACTTTAATAATTTCATGCTAATTGCAAGATATCAATTGTCCGTAAGAAAAACTGTACATATAATTCATTTCTAAACTCTCTTTTTTAAAACATAAATAAGCAAAATGTATATACACTTTTACATAAATATGTATGACTTAATTAAATATACTGTATATTAAATACAGTATACATTTATTAAAAGTATGTTTTTTTTTCAAATTTACTATTTAAATCATCACACAGAGTATTACTTTTTACCAGATTTACCAAGATTCAAGAAGAGTAAAATATTTTGTTAGAACAGTATTTATAATATGAAAAATCTTTACTTTTGCAAAGAGTACATTTAGCCAATATAAACTTTAAATACATTCTCATTTAAAAAAGCATATTTACTTTCTTCCTTTATAAAATGGAATACTCTCGCAGGATTCCTGATATGGAAGCATATATCCATTCTCGTGGGTACCACTATTCTCATTTTTAAGATTCTTTGTTTATGAATGCTTCCCTCTCTTTTTATGATTCTAGTCATAGCTTTGAATTTTACGACCAAAAGAAGAAAAAAGGCTCATAAAATTATGAATATTTTGTTCTTATTTCCTTTCAGCAGTAAAGAAAGATTCGATTTTATATCGACGTTAAATACTGACAGTAAAGTTACTTACAGCTGAGTGATAAAAATTCTTAGATTTTGTGGCCTTGACTGGATAAATCCGGAAGTTGCCATTCAATAAATTCCAAAGTGTAAGGTCGTATAAATTATAACAAGGTTAAAAGACGCCAAATATAATAAGTTTATAATACATTTTACAGCTGAGACTTAAAACTTATATCAATGATTCTTTAAAATGATTTAGGAAAGTAAACTAAATTGAAAAAATGAAAAAATATTTCATCGCCTAAACTGAACTCATTACTTTTCTTAATAATCAATATTAGTAAATATAGTATGCATTTGATTTAACGGATTATTCAATATTCCAAAACATGGTACGTTTATATGAAGATTATATCAAATTCATTTTAATTAATGATGCGATGCTTTATTCTGATTTTGAGCAAAATACTGCAACACAAACAAATACTTCTAAATTTCAATATAAATATACTTAATTTATTTAAATTTTATTATTAACTTCATCACATTGTAATGTTTGACTTGATTCCTAAACGGAATAAAAACGCTTTTATTTCTAATATTTATAATGGAACATCAAATCTTTCTTTTTTAATTAATCATCATTAATTCCACAAAATATTTACTGTTAGTGAAGTATTTCATTTTTTAAATATATTTCAAAAAATATAACTGATATAAATAAAATAAAACACTGAAAATCAAACATTTTAAAAGATTCACGTTTTCTACTTAATTTGTAATTAATTCTATATTGTGTCCTTGAATCTTAAAAACATATTTTTGGATTTTTTTAAGGAAAAATTACAAGTGAAAAACTCAATACTCATTTCAGTAAATTGTTTTTTCGCTCTTATGTCACTCATTAATGTATTGTATATTTCTAGCTATACTATGTATATTAAATATATTAAAACAAAATTATTTCGTCAACTATTGATTTATTTGATATTAAATAATCCTTCATAGTTTCAAAGTTCTCGAAGTATTATCAATAAACTTATGAAAATTCTCCCGCATATTTTGCATCTACAAATAGCTAAAGTTTTATAATTTAATATGAACCTAAGTTTGTGTTACTTAAAATGTTCATATCCACAAAATTTAAAAAAATAATATTGCAAAATTTAACCTTTAATAAAATTGTAGAATACTATATTTTCGCAAAATATTTTTCTCCATTTAATGAGAACTAATTCAATATGAAATTACTTTTACTTCATTTAAATGTGTTCTCTCAATCATCGTGATACGAATAGTCGAAATGCTTCCTCTTTCATGAAATTTATTTTATTCAATATCTAACCACTTCTGTCTATATTGATTTTCGTTTTTTTAATTTAGATTTATGTTAATCATTTAAAATTTATGGTGCCACAAATAATTTGCGATAAACTTTTAAATTAGTTTCAATATCCCTTAAAAGAGAAACATTTTAAATTTATCAACAATGAAAGAACCAGAAACATTATACTGCAGCTCAGTTTTGGAAATTAAATTAATTCAATCGACTTCTCTAACTTACAGTAGATTATGAGTTATTATAATCAACCCTGTCTGAAATTCGAGTTAACTTATGAACTGGCAAAATGAACCTCAATATAATGACAGCAATATTTATTAAGATAGTAATATGTTAGGGAGGTAGCAAAAAGTTAAATCTGAAAGATAAATTCCGATTACTTTTTGAATGAGTAGTGCACATTAAATTTAAATAAATTAATTAATAGTTAAATTAGAATAATCTATTTATTTAAATAAATATTTCAAAATAAACACTTAGAAACGTTAATATTAATAAATATAAACCATCTTTATCACTTCAGTTACATATTCATATAAGTGTGCATTTTAAAAGAAAGCAAAGTTTTTAAAATACAGATTTTAAAAGCGGTATTAGAATAATTCAGTAAGACAAAATTGGTCCTAATATTTTAGCGAAGTATATGAACATCAATGAAATGTTACGTTGTAAATTTAGTAGATAAAAATGCTTTAGAAATGGTTCCTAACAATTCTGATGATGACAGACTGAGCCAAAATCATGTCATGCTTGCAATCTTTGATACAGGATTTCCTACCATTTAAATAATTTCCATAACATTTCTTAAATTTAATTCATAAATATCATATAATGTTGTCTCCTTTTTTTAATCAGAGTCATTGGTAATTTATTATTAAAACTGCAGATTTATTAACCACTTGACAAATAGAATTACAGAAATGAACCCTCATCTGTATATTCTAAAGTAATATATATATTCTAGAGTAACTATATATTCTAGAGTAAATATTCTAAAGAGTTTAAAAAGCCAGATAAAGAGATAAAATATTTCAAATATTTTTATGAATTGAAGATAGTTAAATAAAAATATATCTTAAGATATTAACAAACGAGTAAAATAAAAGTTTAAACAATTTTAATTAGCTGAGATATATACCTGAAACTTGTTTGTTTTAAGTTGATTTTTCTGGTTTGAATTTTTTTTGTGAATAAAAAGGCCACAAATCAGGTATAATTAAGAAATCATCAATAAAAGTGAACATTTATTGCAGAAGAATGAAAGTGGAAGCATAGAGAAAAATGTATAATGTTTCAATATATTATATAATAAAAGAATGAGATAATGTCTCAGAATATGTAAAGAATATAATTCATATATTAACTGAGATAACTCCCATATACCATGTTAACTATCCGAGGTCTATATATATCGGGATAGTCGCCTGACTACCTATATATGTCTTCAGGGTCAAAGTCTATGACTACCCCTATCTATAGATATAGCGTGACAAATATCTTATATATATATATATACATTTGTAAATATGATTTCTCATAGAGGATATAGATATATAGTATAGTCTATACGACATATAAATAAACTCAGTTCCAAAAGTTAAGCACGAAGATCAACAAATGCTGCTTTGAATGACACAAAAGTTTGGCAGGAAAGTAGCATATATATTTATGCATAAAATAAAATCAAAAATTATATACAGAAATGAAAACAATATGACATACTGGAGATTTAAACAGAATTATGTATAAAGTGAAAGTAAACAGCATAAAATGATAAAAAAGCACATTAATAAGGTACGTGATCCCCCCTTTTCATCTGTATACAAAGTTTACACCTTGTTACCACACTTTCAGTTAGGTTATAAACCACCGAAGAATAAAGCAATAATCAATCTTTTTCTAGAGCAGTTACCAGCTCAATAAGAGTGGCTGGAGGTGGGAAACGTGAAGTTACTGCATGGCCGAGAGCATCATAAAGATTTGCAATGGGATTAAAGTAGGGGGAATATGCTGGCCACTCCATACGCGTAATCACTTCACTCTCCGAGTAGTCATCGACGATGTCCGCTTTATGGGGACGTGCGTTAGCTTCCGTTATAAAAAGTAGGGCCAACTGCTGCAGCGTACTATCTCACAATGGCCTCTAGGACTTCATCTCGATAACGGACATTCTGTCACAGAACCATATTTAAAGATGTTCAGGTCGGTGAGGTATCCTAATGAAATCCCTGCCCTTACCATAATGCTTCCGCCTCGAAATGCGTGATGTTCTGTGAAGTTTTGGGGCTTATTGCGTGTTCCTTGACCATGCCATATCCTTATACGCTTGTCATCTGACTCCAGAGCAAATCTTGACTCATCAGTAAACATGACATTGCCCCAGTCATACACAGTCCAATTGACATGGTCCCGTCACCTATTTAATCGTTCTCCACTTGATTGGACGGATAGGCAAACACAAACTCGAGGGACCCGGGCGTACTGTCCACTCATAAGTAAACTTCGGCGTACAGCAGCTGCAGATACCACATGAAAAATGGACGCTATAACCATAGATGTCACACTTGTGGAAGTCGCTATGCTATTCCGCTTGGCTAAAGCTACAATATATCAATCTTCCGCGAGGTCTGTAACCCTTGGGCGACTGGCTACGCACCTTCGGACAACTGTCTGTGTGATTTGGAATTGTTTCCATAAACGTGAAATTACAAAATGATGAACGCCAAATAAAAGAGCAACATCTGATATCAACTGTCTTGCTTTCAATGCGCCCCACAGCACGACAGCTATCCAGAATCTTCCATTGGTCTTCTGGAAGTCATAGAAACACATATGTCTTGAAAACAAATTGTACGAAAGTTTTAAATACTTTTTATACCAGCACTTACAATCAACTTCTGTAACCCTTCATAAAGCTGGTATCTTAAAAGACTGCCCTGTTTTCATATTTCTTGACATGAAAGCGCGATTGGTCGTTACCTAATATATTTGCATATTTCCATCTACCTTTGTAGCGATTTGCATCCTCTTCAATTTTGATTGGTTTCCGGAAATTATAGCATTTTCCTCTCCGTGATTAACTTTTGAATGTGAGTATATATATATATATATATATATATATATATATATATATATATATATGTCAAAATCACAAATATTAGAAGTTACTATTAAAGTGTTTATAGGAGATTTGAGTACTACTCATCTCCTATTAATTCATAATAACGTTTTCAATAAGAATTCTTGAAAACAATTTTCATTAATGGCATCAGTTCTATGAAAGAACGATGAATATTTTATAGAATATTAATATATATCCATCACACACAAAAGTAGGCCACGTTTGTCTATGTCAATTAGGATTTCAGTTCGAAAATTCCTAAGTAAAATTTCTTTTGAACAAATCCACTATTATTAATATTAAATATTATTGTATTAAATATTATTGTAGCTATAGGTAAAATATGCTTGCAATTTATTAATATTGTAAATATCATTTTATATATGCTCATTTTCAAGCAATAACTGCAAAACGCTTTATACAAGTGAAATTGTGATCAATATATATTTTGTTGATAATTAAAATCAAATAATCCTAAATTAATTCAAGCAATTTCATATTTTCTCGCAGCATATCCTGTAACAATTTAATTATTTAAATGAAATCTAATAAACTATTTATGCTCTTAGAAACAAAATACATTTTTTCTAATTTATAAGGTGATTAAGTAATAACAGAACAATTCACGATAACATTTAGGGATATGTAGGTCATATAAAATAATAAATTTATATCATTACAAAAAAGTCTTTTGATATAAAATTATTTTAAGTGAATATTTATCAATAATTAGAGTGATCTTACCATTCCAAAATATATATTTTTTAAAACAGTTAATAAAGCGCATTTAGTATGTCTAGATGTAATTCTCAGTTAAAGACAATAAAATCCTCGAAATTCAAACTTTATTATTACAAAATTTTAGTTATTCCAAAAAAATACGTGACTTCATTACAATCATAATAAACTCTTTTCTCGCATTATTAACTTAATTATAATACTTTTGCATACTTTTGATTTACGACATTTTTTTCTTTATATATCTTTATTTTAAGACACCTCATTTTCTGCCTTTCAACCTTCTGTATTTATAATCAGCGTTTCTTGTATAGTGTTTATGAAAACAACTGTCTGTGTGTTCACGGATTTTTTTATAATATGTATATACATATATATATTATTAAAAATAATCAACTTTAGTCATTTAAATCAACATTTCAAGTGTTTTTCACTTAACTCTTATAAAAAGCCATTAGGTGTAGCTAGGACATCCGTGTCGCTTACTTTTCATATAATCAAATGTATTTTTCTCTTGAAAACTACTTCAAAAGTACTAATTTTATGCCTGGAATCAATCATTATATGGTTAGTCTGATTCAATATATTCCCTTTTAAAATGCTCATGGATTTATATGCACATCTGGATGTCAAAATATTTTTTCTCAATCCCAACAAAAAGAAAAATTGTTTATCCATTATCAATGATATTTTATATCCATTGTCGCTGACATTTATGTGCAAGCTGTCGTCTAGTGTATCTGGATATTATCATCTCTGACTATTTTCCCACTGAGATGTCCTCCCTCCACTCTTACATCAATAGATGAATATTTCTTATAAGTTTCTTCCAAATATCATTTCTTCCAAAATCTCAACTTTTCAGTTTCGGTTTAATTCTTCAACAAGTCATGCACTCTCTTTATTGATCACCCATTATTGCTTGGGATTAAAACATAATTTACAAATTCTCTCATTGATCGGTTTGCAGTTTATATAAATTTATCTTACATTCTTTTACAATACATGAATTTGGTGATAACGTGATGTCATTTTTCTTGAAACCCATAGTACAAGATACACAGTCTCTTTTCTAGTTTCCTCTTTCTAACCATCTAATCTACTGTATCATTAATACATCTTAGTTCGCTATTTATCTATTTATCCTGAGTATTCTCCTTTAAAATGACAGTGGAAACATCTCGTAAATTGAATTTTTCAATTCGATTTCTGTTTGAGGTCTATCTGGTTTTTTCCATCTGGTATTCTCAAGAAGAGATTTTTTACAGGGTGAAGTTGAGGGCTGGCTTCACTCCCAGCCCTCAACTTGGAGGACTGTTGTTATATTTTCCACCTATACTCCTGGACGCTCAGTTCCTATTTTGGTTGTCTCTTGCGAAATTAATTTTTTATATTGAGACTATGCTTACACACCAAGTCACCAGAAGATGATTTTTAAGAGATTGACTTATATTTGAAATTTGTAAAATAGGCATACTTTTAATTTTCTGAGCTTCGTCTGCAGCAGCTGATGAATTAAATTCTTAGTTTTGTGTTGAATAACATGATAAATACATCTCATTACTAGAAAATATTGCACACACAGTATAGGATCACAGTACATTGTTCTTTCTTATATTCGCAAGTTATATTAGTATTAAAAGAAACCAATTTTATTTTAAAACCAAAATTGTAATTTTTGTTCATGATTTCTTGGAAAAATTCTGACTCACTATTTTGATCTTTTTTCTTAATTTGTAAGATGTGATTTACAAATTTGAAATGACATATGTAAAACTTTGGTGTTAGTTACGCTTAACAGTTTGAGTGTTTTCATTTCATTTATAACCAAATAAGTAAATAAATCATAAGACATGAAATTTTAAAGGTATCTGTAATTTTTTGTTTTACAAAAAATATATTAATTTGGAATAACTTCTTTTTATAATTTATCATATTACATGTTTCATATATGCAAGCGAAAAATAGTTGTATTGAAAAAGCAATGAAAATAAATTTATTTTGGATAATGGCAATTGAAAATTGCCCTTTCATCCAGATGCTGATGTTAATAAATATTGCAAAAGAGTTCTAAAATTTTTGAAATAGTTTTTTATTATAACTTGTTTAGATTTCAATAGGATTTATTAAAAATATGTGATATTTTGTAAATTTGTTCTGTTTTTATAATAACTGTGCTTCTGAAAATTCCGAATACATATGTATCGTATAAAGTAAAATATTGAAACAATTGTTCTTCTTTTTCCAATATTTAGATCATATATATTTAAAAAAAAATTGAAAACACATAATTCATCTGAGCTTTATAGAAAACTACGAATCTTCTTTATATTTACTGCATATTACAATTATCAAAAGCATTTTATGCTGCCTTACAATCGATGTTAATTCATGAAATACCAGTTTTCACTTGGTGGTTATAAAAATTTTACTGTAGATAAAGAACCTGATATCAGAATTTGATTTAGAAACAAGAAATAACTAATTTTCTATCATTACATCAAGATTAATACTACATGCTACCCACAAAACTGTATCACTTTAGCAGATAACATTTATCCTCAAAAATTATGCATTTCTAAAATTATGTTAATTTTACTAGAAAATATGTAATAAAAATAATCTGAAAATTTCAGAAATTATGCTAAATGTAATTAAATTATATATATATATATATATATATGTATACAATCAGTACAAATTCATAAGAATGAAAATGTTACTGCTGTGGAAAAACGATTAAATTAAATAAAAACTAATAATACGGATGGATTGAAATATCTATCATTACTGATTTTGAAGACATTTGAAGTCAATTTGTTGGTTAAAATAAACATTTTGATATTGAAAGATATAATTCCACAAACATTTTAAGCAATTTGTAGTAAATGTTCTGAGAAACGCAATGCTTAGTTATTCAATAGCTGATACATTTTCTTTTCATAATATGAAATTGTTTTCTAATATTAATTTTAAGATTAATTTTATAAACATACCGTAAAAATCAATTTGGTTTGCAGGAATCTGTATTTCACCTAAAACGCTTATATGCTAAGCAAATTAATTGTAGTTTTTAAGTTCATACTTTTGTATTGTGTAGTTGTTAAATATCACTTCAAATTTCTTCTTTTCAGTTTTTAATTTTTTTAAAATACATGCAATTGTTTCAATTTCTCAAATTTTTCAGTATTTAAGCTTGTATACTGGATAAATACGTATTTTACATACTTATTATATATAGTTTATAAATATATAGTATATTATTTATGTATGTATTTATGTATTGTGTGAAAATCAAGCAATAAACTGAGTTTCATATTTTCCCTCAATTTACAGTTTAAAACTTATGTAAATATAAAATAAAGATTTAAAACATAATAACTGTATTTTATCTAAAAAAGATTTTACAAAATATCATGATAATATAATAACCTGTATAAGTTGCCCGTTTTTTAAACTTCATTAGATCTGAAATTAATTTAAAACGTTGTTGCTCCCATCGCTTAATCATCATTTCATTCATCAAAATCTTACATTCAAAGCCAAAATTTTTAGAAAAACATTCAAAATCTTTAGGACTAGCTGAAAATTCAGACAGCCATTCATAATAGAACCCGCTGCTTCAAAGGTTATTCAAAGAGGCGCATACTTCTACGCTCAGGAAGTTCGAAAATCTCTCGAATAGTCTGCATTCCTCGTTACGCTTCATTTCAGTTCTGGGGATAGGAATCCGCTGCCATACCTTCCTCGTGGTTCTCTAAGTTTAATTAGAACGCTTCTATTTGTCACCGCGCCACGAGAGTAAAGACCACTCGTGTGATTGCGTGGATGACGAGCTCGCACCCTTCTTCCCATTGGCTGAGAGGTTTTTCATTCGCTTTTCTTCTTCTCTTTCCAAAGTTCTCCATGTCAATAACATGGGAATTGAAGTGAAAGTTCAGCTCACCGAACTCGGGCATTCTTGTCAGAAGACTATAATAAAAAAAGCGTAAGACCTTTGAGCGTTCTGAAAAATAAATGTGAAGTAAGTCACTGTCTTATGAAAGCAATAATCAGTGAACTTCAAGTAATATTAAAAATTTAATGTTATATTATTTTCCCATTGCATATTAATAGTTAAGAGGAAACTATTTTTTTTAGAAAAATATAGTTAAAATAAGTCAGTGCTAGGTAAAATATACACTTTGTAACCGATTTATTCTCTTTAAGTTATAAAAAAATAAATAATAAAAGCTTACCAAATTCAGAATATGAAAAGATTTTACAAAAGAAGAGCAAAATGAATTGAAAGGATTTTTATATATTGCTTAATCACATGTTTTTTTAAATACAAAATGATGGAATAAATAAGATGTTTTTTATTCAGTAAAATATTTTAGAATAATAATATAATACGTTAGATTTATATGAATACAGATGTATAGATAATATAAAAAATAAATAATGTATATAATATATAAAAAATATTCTGAAATAAAAAATAATTTAAAATTCAGTAAAAATTTAACAGAATTATTATAGTACTGGTCAAATTTATATATCTGGAATATAGGTAATATATCTTTTAGTGGTAAACCACCTACAACCAAATGAAATTGCTCTCTGGTTCTCTAAAATAAATTATGTTTGTTGTTGTTGTTTACTAATGACACTTGGACAATCCAAGCTCGCTATGCTATGCAAATTAAGTCGATTGGGAGCGTCTTTCGTTTTATTCAAAGCACCATGAAAGTGAAAGTACGACTTTGCTCTACACACATGCCATAGGTACCCGTTTATAGGGTAGGCAACCATTCACACCTCATGTTGTTATTGTTGCATGCCCTCAAAGGCCAGCAGCGCTAGACCAGGTCCATGACGTTGTACACTCTACAATAATCCAAAACCAGAAGAGGGTCGTCAACTAAGTCCTGCCTGGAGAGCCCCAGGCACTCAAGGATATGTTCAGGCAAAGCCTGCTCGGTAGAGCAGTTGGTACAGGTTTCAAAGGTTCGGGAACCCTCAGAAAATTTTAGGGTTTTAAGATGTCCACTTCGAAATCGGGCGAGAATAGTTTGTTCCTGACGACTTAAGTCGTTGGTCAGGGAGCCTCCGGGACGGGAATTTTGGTACCAGTAATGTACCGGAGGGACAATCCAAGTCATCCTGTTCTTAATTTTTTCTCTGGAGTGAATCTCCGTGAAAGTGAGAGGAGCTAAATTAACGGAGGCCTCGCCAGCACCATCTTTCGCCAGAGCATCCGCAATTTCATTTCCCTCAATATCGACGTGGGAAGGAATCCACTGCAGATGAATCTGATGAGATATGGAAAGCCGTTTTAACTTGTTAACTATAGTCACTCCAACATTGTCTCTAACACTTTGCCAATTGCACAAATGCTGAATTGCATTTCTGCTGTCCGACAGAATCCAAACCTTCTTTCCATAAGGAAGAGTTGAAAAAACCTCAAGGGCCTCATCAATGGCTATCAGTTCACTGCGAAAAACCGAGCAGTGATCGGGATTTCTCCTCTGAAGCTTTAAATCATGGTCTTGAGATTTGACGAAAATACCACTGCCGGACCGGAAAAAGTCATCTCTACTGCCGTCTGAGTAGACTTGAACAGCATCAAGTTGAATCTCTCCAATTTTCTCAAGGGCCAATTGCCTCAAATAGGCAGGAAGGTCTGTTTGCTTATTCACATGTACTGGTAATTCAAAATGAAAGAAGACACCGTCTAAATCGTCCACCGGGCTAAGACACTGTGATATGTGATGTGGTTCCACTGCGTCATCGACAAGATTAAAGAAAGTCACTTGACTGAAGGGGCTGTTTCTCTTAAGCCTCTGATTGTTACACCAGTTTTTAAAGTAGTTAGAGGTGCGATTTTGTTAGCCTAGTGCGCTAAGTTTGTTGTAGTATTTTATTAGGCAAGCATGTCTCCTAAGACTTAAGGGCTGTAAGTCTGCTTCAAAAAGAACAATTTCCCTGGGACATGAGTTTCTAAGCCCAGTGATGATCCGAGCTGCGCTAAGCTGGACCATTTTCAAGTTTCTGAAGATTTGTATTTGAGGCACTACAGTAAATTGGAAGGCCATACTCCAAGTTTGGTCTGATTAATGAGATATACGTGTTTCTAAGGGTGCCAGCGTCAGCGCCCCAATCTCTCCCAGAAATATACCGTAAGATGCTGAGTCGTTTTCTCGCCTTCAGCACGAGATGATCGATATGTTTATTTCCTAGAATTTCAGAGTCCAACACAAAACCCGAATATTTTGGGTGTTTATCAAGAGACAGTCGTTGATTGTTCAATATAGAATATAAGGATGGAAATTATAAAGCTTTCTATTAGTTGTGAAAAAGCTTACTAATGATTTCGTAGGGATAAAGCACAGCTTGTGTTCTTCAGAGAAGTTATGAATGTCCTCAAGGACAAGATTAATATCTCTCTCTAACTTCGTTACCTCAGAATACAGATTTCCAGAAAACAATATCATCCGCAAAAGCGCCGACCTCACATTTTCTCTTAATAATACTCTCAATACCTGATAAGTATAGTGAGAACAGAGTTGGACTCAGTAAAGATCCCTGAGGAACCCCATGAAATACTCTGAAACTCCTTGAGAGGGAATTATTATACTTCACTCTGATAAGTCTATTTCGTAAGAAATCGTAGATCCAGGGAAGGGCTTTACCACCAATACCAATTTTTTTAAAAAGTTTAATAATTAATAAATTATTCCAAACTCTGGCAAAGGCCTTGGATAAGTATAAAAAGACTGCGACAGTGTGATTGTTCGTTTTTTTTTTGTTGTTTGTGCATCTCTAATTTTTTGACAGAAGTAGAGTAACTGATCTGAAGTGCTATGACCTTCCCTGAATCCTTACTGTTCTTCCGGAAGAAGATTACGGGAATGTAGGTGAAACTTGATCCTCCTCAAATTAATTTTCTCCATTATTTTACAGGTTATACTGGTCAAAGCGATTGGTCGGTAACTCTCAGGGGAGCCGTCGGATTTCCCAGATTTTTTAAAGGGAACTACGGTTGCTCTCTTTCAATCTCGAGGGAGTTGCCCTTTGTTCCAGGAATTATTTATAATATCCAGGAATCTCTGTCTTCCAATCGGGCCAAGATGGTCAAACATTTGACCATGAATACCATCAGGTCCAGGAGACTTGTTAAGACTAGTATCTCTGATTGCAGATTCGAGATCATTCATTTTGTAGTCTTTGCTGAAAATGTAGGTTCCACTTTGAATATTGCTACGACAGCCATGGACTATATTACTAGCCTTACTTTTAACATTCCTGTCTTCGATAGTAAAACTGAGTTTGCTGATTTTCTGATAATGCATACCTAATATGTCTGTAGCCTGTTCATCATTTTCGGCTAATTTTCCGTCATCGTTCATAATTGTGTTACTCTGCTCTATCTGTGGTTGTTCTTTACTGATGTTTTTAACCAATTTCCACAGTTTTCCATTAAATGTTCTTGAATCAAGACTTGAGCAAAGTTCATTCCATTTGTCTCTTTTAATATGAGCATACAGTCTTTTAATTTTTGCGTTAATTTTATTCAATTCAATTCTTACTTGATTGCTGTTGCCTGAATCCTTAGTTACGAAGATTCTCTTTCGTTCTTCCAAAAGCGGTTGAAGCAATGGTGCTTTACAAGTTAAGTAGGGTTTTCGTTTCTTAAATTTACCTCTTAGAATAGCCTTTTTGGCTGCTTTATAGATGGTTTCGTTAAAGAAACACCAGTTCGTTTCAACACTGTCACTGAGAGGTTTTTTCCCTATGGCACTGTCTACAACCTCTGTGAAAAATTGCCAGTTCGCATTCTTGAAAATCCATTGTTTTCCTTTACCAGTGGGCACAAGTTGTCTCTCTTTTAGTTCGATTAGAACAGGAAGATGATCACTTCCCAGATTTTCCAAAACAGTCCATCTACATCCAGGCCCAAGATCTGGGCTGACTATAGAAATGTCTAGAGCTTCTTTCGTGTCGTAATTATAAGAAAAATGGGTAGGAGTGCCATCGTTAAGAATATTAAAACTCTTGATATCAATAATATCGAGTAACTCGTTTCTTCTTGGGTTTGAAGTTGAACAGCCCCAAATGGGATGTTTAGCATTTAAGTCACCCAAGCAAACAGTACCTGCATTAAATAAGTCTTGTAGTTCGATTGGAAGACTCGTGAGATCAGGGGGATAGTACAAATTATAGATGTCGAGAGGTTTACCTCTCCAAATGATCCTTATGCCCTGGTTCTCGAGATTTGTACCATTAGTAATTTTACTGTCGATGTCAACACTCTGATAATTGATATCTTTAACAAGAAAAGCAAGACATCCTCCTTTCTCATTCTGTCTATCAACTCTATAAATATTGAAGCCCTTGATTTTGAGGGAAGTGCTAGGTTTCAATTTAGTTTCCTGCAAGTCTTTAACATGAACGCCTTCAGTATTAGCCAAATCAAGTACTTGGTCAAGCTTAATCCTCGCTGCACTTGTTGAAATTTCATTCACATTAAACTGCAAGATCTTCAGAGATTTTGGAGACCGTAAGTTACTTCTCGAACCTGGCCCTCTGCCTAAACCAGGAACGCGGGTCTTTTTTGACTGCGTGACGACCGATGGTTCTGATACGATGCAGTATCAGAACCATAAAGTGTACTATTCATGGATGGGGAAGAATTGCAGCCTCTGTTAGTCGCTTGACCAGAGCACCTAAAAATAGGTAGAGGACCGACTTAGCTCCATTGCCCCAGGCGTTATTGGAGTGGCCTTCACTCCTTGGGTGAACCTGCCAGGAGAATACACTCCCGACGTACTTCGCCCACTCCGCCCAGGAACACCCCCTCGCCGGCAACTAGAGCTCTGGCTGCTAGCGCACACTTTGAGGAGCCTGTGGGACTTGAGGGGGTTCACACCTCATTCATACAAGGAAAGGACAAAGACAGGATAGATAGAGAGAGAAAGTACATCCATGCCCGAACCGGGATTCGAACCCAGAACCTCCTTATCCGTAGTCAGACACGCTGACCACTAGACAAGTTGGTCGGCATAAATTATGTTAAAATTAATCATGAAAATGCACAATAATTTATTTTTTTTAAGAAAATAATTACATGATAGCCTTTAACATTGTATTAAAATACCTTCAAGAAAATATTTTTCCAATTTGTCTAAAGAAAAATGATATATATATATAATGAATTTATGTTATAATAATAATAAATAATTAAATAATTATAAATTTATATATATAAAAATAAATTTTTGACATTTTTTTATTAATTTCTATTTACATGCTTATAAGTAAAATATGTATTCAATAATATTTTTACATAAATTTTAGTTCATTTTCTTTAAATAAATACATGTGGTTATCAAAATAAAGATAACACCGTAAATTAAAAAAAAACTATTTTATTTATATGGTTTAGAAATGCTTTTCGGTATGAAATACAAATTAGATTCAGCTAGGAGTCGGTTTATATCAGTGCAGAATATAGTTTAGAAAATATTGTATCATTTTTAATCCAAATACTGTGAAAACTCTTAGGGTGATGTTGGTAGACGATGTTGATTCCGTATTAAACGTTCTAAATTAAAATACGGAATGAAAATCTCTCAGCTTTAGAAGAGTTGAGTTTTATTGAGATTGGGTTATTATCTGGCCAAAGTAGATGTGTAACGTCATCCTCGTGTTAATTCAATTTAATAGACCAGGTCAGCTAAAACTTCTTCCCAATACTCTTTTCTCTTAAAGTTAGGATTAGGCCAGCACAAAACCACACCACATATATCTTCATCTTTAATTTTGACAGTTGGAAGGAATCCTTATCAAAGATTTCAGCATGTGCCCTTCAAATACCTTTCCGTCCTGTTGAAGGAACAATTGTGAGAGGCGACGATTCGTCAAACTATATTACTTTCTTCCACTAATTAATTAACCAGATTTTATGACTGTAACACCACTGTAAATGAGGGGGAGGTCTATTACAAGTGACCGGGGAATTGCTGCGCTCCCAATTGCTTTGTTTATGAAGGTAGCATTGACTGCAATCATTGAGGCTGGAGAATCCAGATACTTATTACTTTTGCTGCAGTTGTCAGCTTTCTAGAGATTCAACTCATCTTTGATACCCATTAATCTCTTTCAATGAACTTTTATTTCCATCCAGTTTTACTTTATCAAACTTCTCTAGCTACACTGTTTCTTGACTTTAGACACCATACCTCTAGAAAAAGTTGCTTAAATGTTGGGATGTTTCAGTCATTTTTGCCTCAGCTGGAAGGGCCTTTGCAATTTGGTAGGTTAAAAAATAAGAGATTTTTTATTTTACCCTTGAAAAATATTCTAAGATTATAGAAATTCAATAAAACAACTCCGTTTTGCTAGAATGTATTAATTTTTAATTATAAAACAATTGTTAGCCGTTATAATATTTTAATATGTAGAAAGAAATATTGGAAAACGTTACACTTATTCACATGTGATTTCCTTATTTTGAATTATTTTAATGTTTATTTATATTAATAATAATAAATAAACATTATTTATTTATTATTATTAATCGCATCAAATTCTTTCGATTTAGTTTACTATTTTTAAATAGATTTTTTATAATATTAATTCAATGAGACATTTGAAATTTCATACACAATTGCTTATGTAAAAACTTTATTTGTTATGAAGAAAAATAAACCCGAATATACTTGATACAGTAAAAAGTATTTAAGCAGAGAAATAGCTGCGAGAAAATAATATTGTCAAATGCTTGAAAAATTCAAAATATAAAATTAATATTGTTTTCAAAATGACTTTATAGAAATAGAAAAATTACTTTTATTTTAAGTAACTATCCGATATCGAAATGCTGTTTCATTCCTTTTATTTCATTACTTTCTTTCTATCGCTTTCTTTATATAATTTTTCTTCACATACTTCAGTTTTGTAATATTTTCATAGGATATAGAAAATAAAATTAAATATACCAATTTTGGTTCCGTATAAATTGATATTTTATAAAATATTATAAAGTGACACAAAACATTATAAATTTTGATGTATGAATTTAGAAGAAAAATATATGTATTCATTATTAAATTATAATTTATGCAATAATTCGTTACTATTATTGTAAATGGATGATTAAAATATAAAAATATAAAGTAAAGAAAATATTTTTTGGCTTATCTTTTAACTAAAGATGGTTGAATATCATACTATAATAGCAACAAAAACTGCCTTTTAAAATGCTGAGATTTTCTGTAATAAATATGAATGGTATTTTAAACAGTTTATATATGTACAATAACTCAGATTTTGTATTTTAACGAGTACCTTGAACAAAGTAATAAGGCTATATTTAGGGAACGTTTAACAATGAAAATGTCACTTGTTATGTAATTATTTACACTGCTGGCTGCCGTAAATGCAAGTCATTGAATGAAGCACGCAAATAACATAACATTTTAACATGCGTTAGAGGAGAAAAGGTTTGTAAATGATTGGAATTTCAGCGTAGATGCACATCACGTGTGCCTGTGCCGTCACTTCACAGCACTTGATAAGGCTTGGAGATTTCGACGATATCAAGTTCGGAAATAGTGTATTTCTTAATGTTTTCCAAAAAAAAAAATTAAAAAAAAAAAAACTTAAAAAAACAATTAGTTATGCTTTGTAGAAGACAGCGATCATTTTTTGATCAAGAATCCAAGATCGACAGAGGAAGGATAGTGGCCTTTACCAAGATTGTGGATTAACTTTCAGGGAAATCGGTAGTCGTGTTTGACGAATCCAAACAACTGTAATGCGGATATGTTATCGTTGGATGCAGGAGCCTACGACGGACAGACGTGTTCGATCGCATCCCTCTCAGTGCAACACTTCACGTGATGACAGGCGAATTGGCAACATGACAGTGACTAATCGCTCAGCCGCATCACGAACCTTAGTACTGCACATTCAGTCTGACAGGCATCATCCAGTGTCTGTGCGTACCATTCCACGCCGTTTACAGCAAAGGTGTATGTCCGCAAAACATTGATCGCTTCTTCTTCCCTTGACGCAGAACCACAAACGTCTCCACCACCTATGATGCGATGAAAGAAGGATGGCAGAATGAAATGAAATTGTCTTTACTGATGAGTCATGGTTCAGTGTGCAACACCACGATGGTCACATTGGAGTCTGGAGGCACCGTGGAGAGAGGATGCTGAACAGCTGCATTATGCACCGCCACACTGGTCCTGCACCGGGTGTTATGGTACGGGACGGTACATGTTATCACGCTCGCACACCTCTAGAACGCATTGCCTTTGCTTTAAACAGCCAGTTCTACATTTCCGAGGTGTTGGAGCCAGTTGTCCTTCCTTACCTTCAGGGCTTGGCCACATAGTTATTTCAACAGGATAATGCGTGACCACACATGACACGCATTGTTCAAGTGTTCCTCGTCAATTTCTTCCCTGGCTGGCTAGCTCACCAGATCTTTCACCGATAGAAAACATGTGGTCTGTGGTTGCTCAACAACTGACCCAGATTACATCCCCAGCTGCCTCACCAGATCAACTTTGGTAACGTGTGGAAGTTGCGTGGTTTGCTGCACCTCAAGAACACATCAAAAGTCTCTTTGAATCAAGGGGTGTGACAGAGGTGATCTCCAAATATAGCGGCTGCTCTGGCTACTGATTTTAGTAGGAATCACACTTTAGAGAAGTCTATAAATTTAATCATTTGATATTTGTTCAACAAGCTATCTACAAAATAAATTTTGTTGTGATATCTCTTGTCTTTTTTGGTGTTGCATTTTGGTTGGTTAGCAGTGTAATATGATAGGATTTCTGAGTGTTAATTGATATTGTCTTATTGGAAACAAATTCCTGTACCGTGGTTTAATTACAAACGTATAACTGAATAATTACTAGAGACAACAGAGTTTTAAAGAAATGAGGATTCGGAAAAACACTCTTTTTGATAATATATTGCTTCACTTCATATGAAAAAAAAAAGGGATGAAGTTGGTCCATAGAGATTTTACTATAGGAAATAAAAAAAAACAGTTAAACTTTAAATTCTCTTTGAACTTATCGTAATATAAAATTCTGTTTCGTACAAATATTGCTTACAATTTCAGGAAGGCCTTTATTCATGTTTTAAAACTCTGTGAAAAAGAACTGAAAGTTGGAGTTGGAGAGAAGAGATAAAATAAATATTCCTAATAAAAATTTGTCAACACAATATCTCAGTGAGAGTACAAGGTGTTTAAGCTATATTTTTTCAGATTTTGTCAAGCCTGTGATTTAATTAAAACGTGATAACATGTTTTTCACATATTTCTTGATCTTAACATTAATACGGAAAACGTTCAGTATTGAAACACATATTGAAATATAATGTTTTGTGTTTTTCTTTTTACCGCGAATCTGACAAATACATTTTTCTTAGTTACCTAGAATGACTGAAAAAGCAGAAGAAACTATATGAGGTTTCTTTTATTGGACCTTACTTAGTTCTTCTGCTTGAGTATACCTAAATATCATCTTTAAAAAAATTAAAAAAAACTTTTATTTCTACTTAAATCAAGCAAAATTATCATATTATAAAGAACATGTGGTATTAAAAATGTATAGCTTTTACACTTCAATATTTTATATTCGTAATCATAAACATGAGTAAAGTTTATCTATGAATGATTAAATTAAAAACTATGAATTTTATTTTTAATACCAAAAAGAATTAAAATTGGTAAGCATGTAATGTTGTTATTTTATTTTTCTAATTTTAATACAAATATTCATGTAAATTTATTTTATGTTGAAAAAAATTTTTGCGAATAAATAACATCTTAAAAAATATACATGGTTGCTAATTTTAAAAAAAATATTGGGAATCTATTTTAGAATAACTAATGATATATATTGTGAAAGTGAAATAATCAGAAACTAATATTTTTACTAAGAAACTGTATTAATTATACAAATTAATAGTGAAAAAAGTATTCTTATCCATAAATAGAACGTGTCAAATCATTTTAGAATCAATTTAAATGTCTTTATTTTCTGGCTCGCAGGTTTTTTGTAATCTTTTCAGGAGAGAAATTTATTTATCAATTGAATTTAATCCATTTATTATTACTGTATTTTAACTTTGTACTATTTAATAAAAAATATACAAAGTTTTATCAATGTTTTATTGTTCAATGCTTACATTTTTTATGTTCATAGACCCATGTTAAAAATTTATTTGATTTAAGGAATGTAATGCTTTCATATTAATTATATTTATTAATTATGTTTTCAATTTAATTATACTTATTATTTAGATTTAGTGTACTTGTTTAATTTAATTAATTATCGAGGTAACTGATAAAATGCAAAAGTATTTTTAACATTTCTATCACACATGCATTATTACGAATTTCAAGTTTTTGTTTTCTTAATTCATAAATTATTTATAGGATTGATGTGGTTTCTTAATATTATTAAAAATATTAACGTTATTTTTAATGATTACTTGTAATTTAAATATGCTGTAATAGTAAGAAATAATACGTGCTTTTTAGTAACAATGGATTATCCCCAAGCAATTAATTATTCATTGTACCTTTTAATGATGATTAAATTTTCATTTTAACAAGGTTAGGAAACTTAATCATTCATCAGAACATATTTTGTGTCGTTTTCCTAGAAAGCAAAGAAAATAATTGCTTTAGAATATACTATAAAATTAAAATTCTGCTCAAAACTTTGTTTACGCCTCCCATAAGTTGTAAAAAAAAGGAACATGTTTCTCCTGTTAATTATTTTTAAAGTTGTAGTAAATCCATCATTATTTAAATAGAATATATTTAGGAATGCTTTTTCTTCTAATTACAAGGATAAGTTTTATAATTTACATAGAAAGAGTATTCCGGATTTTAAAAATTATATACATTGTGTTTACAGTACGGTAGAAAGTAATAATTGACAAAATGCCACAGAAATTAAAGGAAATATCAATTAAAATTTGAGAATTATTTTATCAACATTATCCGTTAATTTCTAAGATAACACAATTTGATGTTTTTCATCCAAAATTTTCATTAAGTATTTCTAGCTAATCAGGAAGTAACTAGCTAGCAGAAGTTTTCATCAATATATATACATTTATATATATATATATATATATATATATATATATATATATATATATATATATATATATATATATTTATATATATATATATACGCACTCAAGCAATTATTTGATGCATAAGTTAGTTGCACAACTATTTTAATTTCTTAGAGTATTTTAATAACTCAATGACCATTTATCTTAATGTAACAAAATACATTTCACTGTGTTATCATTTAAAATATAAGCTTATAAATATGAAAAAAATAAAAAAATTAAAGAAAAACGTTACCTATTGCAAATTTTATAAAGTAAAAATCCAGATTGTTCACTCTAAATAGACTGATATATTTTTTTTATCTTGCAGGCTTTTAATCTTTTTGAAATCCAATGCTGATAACATTTTTAAAAGCAAAATGTACTTTATTCACTTGTGTAATGATATCTTAAAAGTTGTATGATTTAGTAAAGTAAGTTGTTAAAAGTTATGAAATATAACTTTTAAAAAGTGAATAGTTCTTTACAATCTTCAGATGAAGAACAAATTTCGTGTATTATGACCATTCTGGAATTTTATATGAAAAGTAAAAGTTAGACACTCCCTTAAAAGGATTACTTTATAAGACTTTTCCCTTGATATGTAGTTTCCTTTGAAACATGTTTTTATTTATCTCAAAAAGTAGCTTCACAGGATTTTTATTAAATACACTGCATTGCTGTGAAAAAATAAAATGAAAGCAAAATTTCTACACTTGAATGTATAATATTGGATTTATATAATAAAAAAACATTTTCTGTAAGCTTGTATTAATTTTTACATTTTTTAAATAATTTGAATAAATTGTAAGTACGATGATTTCTAGTTTGTTGTCAAAAGTAATTTAAAATACCTTGTTCCAAACAATTTTGTGAAGTTTGAGCTATTTTTTACATCTATCTGAATTCTAAAAAATCTCAGAAACAATATTTAAGTCAGTCTGTGATGGTTCAGTTTTAAAATAAAGTTTACTGCTCTTCAATAACAACTTAGAAAAAGATCTCAATTTGTAGAAACTAATACATGCTGCAAAATCTAATTTAGAATAGAAAAATATAGATGTTTTAGATATGTGGAAACGCATTTTAACAAATCAAAATCCATGAAAGAAATGAATCTCATTTTAAGCACCTATGATTGCAAGATGGACAAAAAGAACAGCTAACAATTGCTTTAGATTTCAAGGCTGGCTATTTTGATTTCCTTAAGCCCTTTCTCTTTCGAAACTATTTTTAAATTTCTCATGAATAATTATTCTTTTAATTTCCAAGAAAGAATGCAAAATCTTTTGCAGTTCATTGTTTTGGATAAGTGTATCCACATAGAGTTAAATGTAAATTATTTACATTGTTTACACTAAAAGGAAGCCCAGTGGCTCAGTGGTAGCGTTTCGCGCTCCCAAGGCGAAAGTCCGAGGTTCAATCCTCCGTCTAGGCAAGGTCGACTCAGCCTTTCATCTATTCAGTGGATTGATAAACTGGTTACCAAGCATGCTTGGGAGCTAAGCACTCGAGGTTTTGCATTATACTGACCACCTAATCGAGACATATGCTTCGCAACCTTGGTCTTTTTGGTCAAGAAAACAGAGATGAGCACAATAGGCCTTGGTCCACAATTGCTGTCGTGCCACAGAGTTTAGTTTAGTTTAAAAGTTAGCCGTTGTCAGCATATTCTTTTCGAAGAATGTGAATCAGAATTAATATAAAATATATATTTTCTTTTTTAATATTGTTTAAGTGAATTAATTACGTTTAATTAAG
Organism: Latrodectus hesperus; assembly: GCA_037975125.1. Classification (NCBI taxonomy): domain Eukaryota; kingdom Metazoa; phylum Arthropoda; class Arachnida; order Araneae; family Theridiidae; genus Latrodectus; species Latrodectus hesperus. The sequence goes on from JAJQOW010000014.1 coordinate 3,892,260, forward strand.
AGATTTTAATTTCCTTTGAGATAATTTATTAGTAAGTAAAATAATAATTTTCATAAAATGTTTATAAAATATTTCATCCAATAGGATGAAATATTTTATAAACATTTTAATCAATATCAATCCAATAGGATTCATTCCAATAGGATTCAAAATGAATCCAATAGGATTCATTTTATTGCGCAATAATAGTAATATCAAAATTGATATTGATGTAAATATCAAAATTGATATCGAAATTGAATGCTGGAAATTAAAATCATTTTGGGATGTAAATTTGCAAATTTAAACCATCAAGTGAAAATACCAGCTCAGAATATTAAATTACATTGTGGTTCCTAAATGGTTGGATAAAAATGAAGGATTTAAAAAAATAAAGTGAGCTACTCTAGAGGTGAACCTGGAAAATGATATATTGTGTGCCTTTTTCTAAAGAGTGAAGTTGATAATTCAACTGCTTGAATATCGATATAAGTCAGGTAAGTGATTGTTTTCTTTAAATGCAGATCAGTAATTAGGTAACACATTTTTTAGCATTCAATTTTGGAATACGACTCTGTTAACCTCAAAAAGAGAGCTTTAGAATGGAATAAAGAGTTACGCGATATTTTGCATTGAACTGCAGTAGATAAAAAAAAATAGAAAACTGAATATTTTTTGTCGTATTAAAGAAATGCACTTTCAGAATGAATCATTGTATTAGAATTGTGATACTGTAGTATGGAAAATATATCCAAGTCTAATTTCTGACTTAAGCCTGCTTATAAGTGAATATAGTCCTCATAAATAATTACTTTTTGTAATTTTTTCTGCAACTAACAAATTAATAAATTAGACAGAGTGAAAAATATGCATTTAAAATTCTATTATATAATGAATCTATTATATATTAAATCATCATTGCTGATTTTAACCAACCATAAAGTAGATGTTTTGTCTTTTATTTTTACATTTTGCTTTTTCTTCTGATCTATTGTCAACTTACTAATGCCTTGAATCAATGGAAAACGGCATCTCAAACAGATGCTTCGTGGTTTTTCTATAAGAAATTATTTTATAAATAATATGAACTAAGACACTATTCTTAGACATTCGATGGTGAATTTCGCCTTGTTTGCTGCTTTTCGAAGAATGCGATTTGCAGCAATTTCGTCAACAAATCGGATGTACGAAGCCGTATCAATACGATGTCGTAATTATTTATGCATGACGTCGACGAAATGTTATCTGACGTCAAGTATATTTTAAACCAATGAGAATGGTAATAAAGCAGTATATTCATGATCTCAACTGGAACGAAAAAACAACCTCTTTATGGCTAAAAAGTTGTTAGATTCAAATTACGAAAAATTACAAAGCTTGATATCTTCACTTGTATTACTCTGAGATATTTATGGTTATATCATGCATTTTCCCAGTTTTTGATAAACGTAATATAAAAAAGAATTTAAATATTTGAAAAAGAAATAATTATTGAAAAAAATTACATATTAAATGTTATTGCTAAAAATACACCGATGAAATATTTTACAAGATTGCAAGATAAGAAATTTGGGAACTTTCCAATCCTTATGAATGATAATTTCCTTTTTGAATTATGGTATAATGTTCACTGTGTGAAAAAAGATTAAAAAAATTAATTTCCTAAAATAATTCCATCTGATGATTTCATTATTAAAAAGTTTTTTTTTTCAATCGAAATACTTATTTTTCGAAGCCTTCCGATAACAACAAATTATATCAGAGTAATATTCTAGATAATAAATCACAGAAAATATGTTGTCTAAGTTGTCAGGAATTGTATCGGGAAGGACCAGTAAAAATTCCTACAGTTTCATTTCCGGATATTGACTTCAATGCTCCAATTCATTATTGTAAAATTTTATTTGAGCTTGCTGAATTACTTTATTTCAAGTGATATTAAATACATTATGTTTTTATTGCCACAGTATTTAAGATGAGTATTAGCAATTGACAGTTTCTCTTCCACAGGAAGTTTTATACAATGACATCAGAAGTCTGTAGAACGGAAGAGTACTCAACTACTCGTCATCGTCTACTCGTCTACCAGTCCTCGTCAGCTCAAATAGCAGAATAAAGCTTGCTTGAGAAAATAACTTCATTAATAGAATTAATTAGAATATAGTAACTGAGAATAAAATCAAGAGCCATTTTGGGTTTCCATCTGCACGTTAGCAGTGAACTTTTAGGAATGTTTGATTGTGTGTGTTATAATTAAATAAGTACTTTTCAGAGCTGTAAGAGAGCCAACCTATGGATGAGTGGTTAGCGTTTCTGACTCCTGAGATGTAGGTCCCGGGTTCAAATCCCGGTTTTGGAATGGATGTTACTTTCTTACTCTGTTTCTCTGTCCTTTCTTCTGAGATGATGTATGAATCAGGCCCATCTTATCAGCAGATTTGTGTTGGTATGGCGTGTATAATGCTATTTGTCTCCGTGACTTGGTTCACAGATATCTACTGGGTAACGACAAATGAGTAGCAGTTTTCGGCATTGTTGTAGCGAATTGTTAGTCACCCAGTGCCCACCGTTATAATAAAAAGAGTTTTTATAGACATACATCTCCCAATTTCTGAGAATTACATAATGATTAGAAATTCGATGATGCTAACTAAGCAAAAAATAAATACTTGAACTAAATAACTATAAAAGGGCATCATCCAAAAGTGAACTGATTTGCACTAATGAAAGTAATGATATAAATGACTCTGAAATTTCTTACTCACCCTATGTTTTTGCATGAGGCAACAAAACTGAGTTACCTGACAGGAATCTTTTATATAGTAAGTCTATAAGTAAAATGTACATCTATATTCAAGTATTATGATAATGATCCTTGAAAATCTTCTCGGGATTAATATTTGAAACAGCTTAGGCCGATTCTCATTTAGATAGAAGAGGTTGTTCTACTACCCAATGACAAGATAAAAGGGTTGACTGACCCCTAGGAAATTAACCGAAATGTGTATTCCTAATAATGAGAACATTAGACTTGTGATTTTGAAAATCAAAAGTTAAAGAAGATCAACTTCTCAAGTTATATTTATGGAATAGGTGATTATGAAAAAAAGCTGTTTCAAAAGCATGAAACATTAACTTAAAACTGCATTTCAAATGATAATAATATTATTGAAAAGGAATATACCACGATAATACTGAAAATAATGAACCATCTTTTGATATTGCAGAAAAATGTAAAATCTAGAACAATAAAGATCTTTTTTTTAATTTTACGTTTTTACGGAACTCTAATTAAGTATGCATTAAACAATTATTTTTTAAGTTAATTTAAACTATTTTGATAACTGAAATATTTTATTATTTTGATATTTTCTTACAATTATTGATTTGTTTTGCGTTTTTTCTATCTCGCATTTTAACAATGTTAGAAAAAATTTAATTTAATATAACAACTAAATTTGAAATTTTTGTATTTAAAAATTGGAGAACATTAAAAGTATTAGTAATCATCAAAAATAATATAATATTATCAGGAATATCTATACATTATATGATAAAAATAGCTAACTGCTGAATTCTTCAAAAACATTGAAGATACTAAACTTAACACATCTAAATTTAAGACTGATAAGTTTAATTTTCTTGCGCATTTTTTTTGCTAATCAGCAAATTGAATTATTATATGTTCATGGCCATTTTGAGAGTGAATAAAGCACCTATTTCCAATTCCTTACTAGAGTTTGTACGTTTTCAAGGAAATATATATCGTTAATTAAAAAAATACTCTATTTTAATCTAAATCCACTTAATAATAATTACATATACTTTAAAGTTTCCTTGAGCGCGCGCGCTAAAATGTTTCATTATATGCAATAAAAAACTCTATATGAGCATTCATTACTTACTCATACAAGTAGACCGTAAACTTGTGTCATTTTTTCGATGATTTAGATTACATTAAATTATTTAACAGGAGAGAATTTTAGAGAAAATATCAAACACACACATCATTTAAATGGTTGATGGTTAAATACGCATTTATCTACGTTTATCCTTTAAATAAAGTATACAATTTTTAAAGCATTTTAATAATTTTTAATATTCAATTAATCTTTTTAACATTATTTTATCCATCTGCACTTTAATTTGAGAAACAAAATTTGAGCAAAGGAATTTTTTCCAAATATTTGAATAGAGGAAGTTTCATTTAAATGTTCAGTACTATTGTGAATACAGAACAGATATTTAGCGTTGGAAAAAACTTCATCGGTAAAAGTTTAAAATGAAAAATTTTAAAAATTATCATATTGTTATAATCATAATGATGATGATGCTTCTAATAAAGTTTTTGAATATTGCACATTCCTTATAGTTAGGTAAATTTCAAACACAAAATCTTTTTCAATGATATTATACTTTATTCATAATAATGGATCATAATTATATTCATTAATAAATATGCTTTGTACAAAAAAATGAACATTTGAAAATGTTTACAAGATCTTTGAGAAAAAGCAATTCGTATAAATCCCAAATATATACTTAAAATAAAAATTAAATTTTTTTTGCTCATTCGTATGTTATTGAAATTATTTCTTATTTTGAAATAATTAATACTAACAAAATGAATAATATTATGAAATTAAAGAATATTTTTTCATTAGAAAAAATTAAAATTACTTCATTGTTTTTTTATTTCAAGTAAGTTTCTTTCCATTAATTGCAATTATATAATACACATTTTAACTATATATTTCAAGTACAGTTAATTAAGGAGAATTCTAAGAGAAAATTGTTAAAAAAGAAATGTATAAGAAAATTTACATTTCTGATACAAAATTTATCTATTTTACTCGACCACTATATTTTAAGCTCTTCTATTTAGGAAGATAATTTTTTTCTGCAAAAAATAAGAAAAAGTTTATTCCCTTTAAAATAAAACAAAAATGAACAGTTGGTCTAAATTAAATATTTTTAAAGGCACAATAGTATTCTCTTAGTAAGAATTCCCATTTGTTTTTAAACGGTTTATTTTTTGTTTCCTTTTAGATAAATTAAATAAAAAATCATTGCATTAACCAAATGAAGTTTTCAAACAACTGTTTTAACTATTTGCGAAAATAATGCAAATGTTGAACATATGTTTCCTATGTATGTCTCATTTAAGAATATTTGCAAATAAATGAATAGCATTGTTGCAATTTCAATAACATGACAAAATCCAAAATCTCTGATAATTTTTGACTATAAAAATAACAACAATTTGTAAATAATTATTAAATATTTGCGAAGATAAAATAATCTAATATAATTTTAATAATGCATTATTTTTATGACATAATAAAATTAAATATACATAACTTTGTCTTCTCATGAATTTTATGAACTTGTTACAAAGTTTAGGATTTTTAAAAATCACTAATATTAATATAAATTTTTATTATACTTTATTATTTTATTATACTTTTTATTATAATATAATATGTTAATATTTCACTAATATTAATATATTTTAAAAATCACTATTATATTTATCACACCGTTAAGCTTGTTAACCACAAAAATCGCTCAAAATCAGTCTATTTCCGCTATCTTAAATAATATTCATTGCTTTCTTATGTTTTTATTTTAAAGTTTAAAGAATACAATAAGGATTTTTAAAAAACAAAGAAATTCATTTAAGGAGCAAATATTTTTCTAACGTTCAAAACAGTGATCCGGAATTTTCCTGGAAGTGACTGCTTTATATGCTTGGAATGAAAACTAAGTCGATACGCTGTTGTCAAGAGTGCTGAACTGTAACACTAGAACTTTCGGGGCATTTTAAACACATGGAAAAGAAGATAAGAAAAAGAGTTTTGTTCCAAAGTTTCTTTAAAAGAAATTTTACGGATACTTGGTTACAGTTAAAGTCACTTTAAGTGATTTTAAGTCGAAGTAAAATATTTAAATGTTTTCCTAGGGAAGATGTACCAAACTAAAAACTCAATAAGAGTAATCATGTTTATATTTCCTGTGTTTAAAGTAAAAACAAAGTACATTTCAGGTTTTGATGTTTCTGTTAATTTCTAACTTTGTTTTTTGATTTGCTTACCTTCATGGTTTGACATATGTTGACAAGATACTATAATTTAAACTGGATTCCAAGCCACTACAAGTATCTAACACTGAAATGGGGCCGAAACCCTATAGATATATTGTGTACTTAAAATAGAAAATGTGTACCTATTTTAAGGTAAAAAATACGAGTTGGAAAATGAAATTTTCCATTTTTGTAACAATGTTTGCTACTTACCTTTTATTTTAAAAATTTTATGTTTTTACTATGATTTTATGTTATTTCAAGCAAATTATTCAAATTACTATTTTGACTAACAAAGATATATATATATATATATATATATATATATATATATATATATATATATATATATATATATATATATATATATATATATATATATATATATATATATATATATATATATATATATATATATATATATATATACATATATATATATATATATATATATATATATATATATATATATATATATATATATATATATATATATATATATATATATATATATATATATATATATATATATATATATATATATATATATATATATATATATATATATATATATATATATATATATATATATATATATATATATATATATATATACATATATATATATATATATATATATATATATATATATATATATATATATATATATATATATATATATATATATATATATATATATATATATATATATATATATATATATATATATATATATATATATATATATATATATATATATATATATATATATATATATATAGATGAACGAAAAATATATTTTAAAGTATAAAAACTATGATTTTAGTTGAAAAATTATAAAATTTTGAAATTGAAGCACCTTTATACTCAGATAGTAACTCACTTCCGATTCACTTCGTGTTAGAAAAATCAAAAGTTCACTCGTTCGTAAAGCAAAAACATTTTTTCTAAATCGTAAAAATAGTGAAAATTGTTATTTATTTATATATTTTTTTAAATTACAGTACGAGGAAATAAAAAAGATAAGATCTCTCTCTCTCTCTCTCTCTCATTCCATCAATTTTTTTCTCTACTTCCTGAAATTACATGGAGATGATAATTTTGAAAGGAGGAAGTGATAACACAATTCCGTTTTTGAAGCGAGAAGGTTTCTGTGATACCAGACATTAGTAATTATAATGTGAGCTCTAATTCGAGTTAATTACGGTTTAAATTTATTACTAAAACTGTGATCAAAATTTCGAAATGAAACAGTTTGATTCTGAATTATTTCATAACCATTATATTAATTTAAATTTAATCGATTTCATGAAATCTTTTTGAGTTTCGACGTAAAAAAATTTCCACGGAAACATTGAATTATGATTTCTGTTTATAAATAAAGCAAAATTTTTCATTTTATTTTTTATAGAATTTTTATTGAAACCATCTATTTTATTGTATTAATAAAATAGACGGTTTCAAAGCAAATTCTATAACAATAATTTTCTTAAGTTGTTTCATTGAGTGCACCCTTAATAATAGAATTGATAAGAATAAAATTTGCATTTTGTTGATAAAAGCTATTTTTTCAAAATTTAAGATGGGATATTTAAAAATTTACATGCCGCATTTTTCAATACAAATTATAATCTTTAATTTACGAAACATTTAACATTGTACAGTTTAAGATTTCTTCATTTGTATACATGTTTAATTATAGACATCATATTAATGTTAACTTTCTTCATGAAAAAGAGCAAATATTCTTAATAACATTTGCACCATGTATATTTGAATAATTTATATTTTGTTTCTCTGTCTTTGAATCCTAATAATTTATCATTTTGTGATATTTAATTATCAACTTCTTGATGAAGATAATTCATCATATTTACAGTACAAACACTCTAACTTCTCATCATTTCCGAAGATAAGTTTCAAGAAACAACATTCGTTGTGATCACTCAGAAAATGATTACAAACATTCATACTGATGCCTTATATTTATTGGTAACTCACGAATTGTATTCTGCTGTTTATTATATACGGCTAGTTTATGTGCAATGAAGTCTATGGGATTTGCATTTTTGGGAAGACATTTTAAAAATATAAGATACCAACCGAGTGATTAGATTATATAATACAACAAGAGAGGGCTTACACTTATAAGTACCAAAAACTAGCAGTTTTCTAATGAAATTGGCAAATGGGAATACAATATAAAGGGTAGCACAAATATTAATATTTCCTTACAAAACTCAAAACATAATTCACCTTGTGAAAGGGAAGTCTACAGTAATTCTGAAAATGCACAAATATTCCTATTAACATATTTTTCTAAAATGTAACTTTCCATTAAACATAAAAAAAGATACGAAAAAAATTAAAGCATTTTAGTGACCAGCAAATATGAGTTAGATTTGTAGAGATTATCAGGCAAGAAAGCAAATCAAAAAATGAGTGTAATTTCAAAATTCCACAAAACACATTTTTAATTTATTATTATATTTCATATCTTTATTAAACTATACATTCTTATATACTTGAAGATTTTTCAAGTACTCTTAAAAGTGATTGATTTTTAAATTAACGGCGAACTATTTTTACCTTTCTGCCCTTACTAAGAAAATAAATAATTTCAATGGAATTTATGCCTTTTTAAAAATTTAAATTGATATTATCAAGGAACTAAATATATAAGTAAATTCATACATCGTTCTTCTTATTGCGAAGGAACTTTTATTGAAATTTATTTCTTCATTTGCAATCAATATTTTAAAATTCTATAACATTAATCTGGTAATATAGTAATGAACTAATGACTCTTGTATATGGGTTTTCTATTTAAATTTGTCGTATATTCAACATTGTAAATAATTAATTTTGTAGCATTTGAATAATGTCTTCAATTATTTTTAATTTTCGTTTAATTAGACACGAATACTTCTGATCGGATTTTTTATTATATTGTTTTTATTCATAATGATAAAACCTTATCGAAAATTTACTACTCATTCCTTGGTAACGTGTAAAGGCATAAATTAGATAGTGCTCTTTAATAAAAATTTATATATATTCAGGAACAGTACGAATTTAATATAAAACTTAAATTTATATAAGTTTATGTGTTTACATCTGGAATGTGATAGAGAAAATAAAAGTTTTAAAAAAACTCTGTATGGATTAATTCAACTATTTTGATTATGATTCACACACACACGTATGGGCATGCATTAAATTAAAAATAAAATGAAATATAACAAATTTCTAGTTAATGAAATGATTCTTTTAAAAATCATTAGCATAGAAACCAATATTGAAATGGATGTCTAAGAAACTCTTATGCAAAAAATCTAATGCTGATCAGCAGAAGCAGGTGTTTTCCAAATGAGAATTAGTGTCTGATAAATCCTTTATCAGATGTGTTACGTAATTTTCCCGTGATCAAGAAAGGAATCCCAGACCAGATCACGTGACCTAAGATCAGACGCGGGAGGTGATGAAGGCGAGTAGTTGAGAAGCTCTCGAGAATCTAAAGATTGATACCGGCGTTAATGAGAAGAAAGTTCCTGGATATCCCAACACCTTAATTCCTATTTCGATCTGTTTCCGGATCAGGACTCAGAGTTCCGTCTCAATAATTGAGTTTAATGATGATGAATCATGCTTCCTCTTAATGGGTAAGATAGATGGCAATGAACATCTTACAAAGTTGAGATTGGATTCCTTGCATTATTTCAAGAGAATAAATATCTGACACCACACAGGGTTGGAATAAAAAATATATTTTCTTAAAACTCATAGTTACTTTTTGTTAAGGCCTTTCATCATATTTGTATATTATACATATTTAAATGCAGCTCTTTTAAATAATGGTTATTTCTTTCTTGAAAATTATTTATATATATTGATTTAGAACATCAGTAAAATGACCGTATACGATTCTTAATGTTTATTTAATAATATTAGAAAAATGTTTATTTAATCTAAGAAGGAAATGTTTTACAATTTCATTAAAAAATGATGTTTTATTAAATCCAAAAATGTCAAAGATGATTTTTATCAGAAAATTGTAATTGACATTCAATCAGTCGCATATTGTAACCTTGGCAAGAAATTTGGAGATCGTCATTATATAATGGGTAGATGGTTGCAATACATGAAGAATATTGCTGATGCAAATATTAAAAACAATAACACTTAAGACACTTCCCTGAGGAACCACAACACATTAGATAAATGGATTAAATAAAACAGATCCTATACGGACATTAAAAATACGAGAACTTAAAAAACTCTGAATAAAAATGGGTAAATCTTCTCTGAAATTGAAATTATACAAAGTTTAAAGAATTCCATAACGCCATGTCTTATCATAAGCTTTTTCTATGTCAAAAAATACCGACACCAAATGATGTCTCCGTACAAAGGCATTTGTAATTTTTGTTTCTAGGTATGCAATATTGTCCATGTAGATCGACCATTCCGGAATTCACTTGACAAAGTGATATGTACGAATTGTACTCCGAGACATTAACCACACGCTCCAACATTTTAGCAAGGCAACTTGTGAGAGCAATTGGACGATAGTTTTGAGGATTAGTAAGATCTTCCCCGGGTTTAAGAATTGGAATAATAATTGTTTTGCTCCAGAGACTGGGATAGACATGTTCATTCTATATTCTATTGAATAGGAAAAAGAATGTTTACTAAATATTCATGATTAATTTTCACCTAAAAGATTGGCAATATCGTATTGAGAAGAAATTGTGTCAGCTCCTGTGCGTAGTATTGGGATAGAGAAGTCCCGATATAAACCACTGGAAGCTTTAACTTTCTTCCATAACTCTTTCCTGAAAGTTCATGATGTGATGGAGGAAACATATCTGATCCAAGATTTTTTTTTTGACTATTTCGCCGTACTTGACGAGCAAAAGCTTTAGCTTTTTTGAAAGCTATGAGGTTTTCCATGGTAGAGCACCTGTGAAAAACAGTCAACAACTTTTTTTGCTTTTTGTTTGATACTTGGCACTCATGGTTCCACCATGGTTTATGATATTTGCGTGGAATCGGGGAACGCTTGGGAATAGTGTTTTTGGCAGCATCTAGAAGAATATAAGTTACTTTTTGCACAGCATCATTGATATTCTCACTTCTAACCATGCTGTCAGTAATCACAGCTAATTGAGTGTAGAGAGGCCAGTCTGCACGATGAAAAGAATAAGAGGAGTTGAAGACTTGTGGCCTGCTTCTACCAGTTTGGTTTATAATTAAAGGAAAACTATCAGTGCTATATAAATCCGTATCAACATTAAAATTTAATGAAGGTAGAATTGATGGAGAGCAAATAGCTAAATCTAATGAATGAAAAGTTCTTGATGATTAATGGAAATAGGTTATTTCTGTGGAATTTAGAAGGCAGGTATTGTTATTAAAAATTAACAGTTCAATTATGTGACCACGAGGGTTCATATTATCCCTACCCCATAAGGTGTTATGACCATTAAAGTCAACAAGCAAAATAAAGGATGTAGGTAGTTGATCCAGCAAACTGTTTAAATCGCTTTCATGGATGATCGCATGGGGAGGTAAGTAATGGTTACAATTAGTAATGAGAGATGTTGAATGTATGCGTACTGCAACAGCCTGTAATGAAGTGTTAAGGGATTGTATAGAGCTTTGAATATTACAAGACACAAGAATGCATACACCTCCAGAAACTAAATCATGGTTAACATCTTTTCTCACGCAATTATATCCATGCAACTTTAAACTGTACTGAGGTTTCAAGAGTGTTTCTTAGATGGCAAAACAAATTGAATTATGCAGGTTTATAGTTGTTTTTCTATATGAGTGCGAAAACCTAGACAATTCGGAAAAACGAAGGTTCCCATTAAGCTAAGCTGAATGATCCGGCATTGGAGCAAGCCATCTGGGATTCAGGTGAATCTTCAGGAGTGTTTCATCATTTGATGAGTCTACGTTCTTTATACCTGTCTTAGAGGCAGTTGAGCTTCTTTTACACTTTAAATATGGTTTATGCAGCCCTTCTCTTGCATTCCTTAATTTTAGGGATCTTTGAGAATTAGATTTTGCAAAAGACTGTGGAGAAATTCCTTTCGTAATAGGTGAGACATTTATATTAGAAATATTTGAGGATAAGTTTGGAAAATTTAAGAAATCTGCTTGGTTACTTTAAGATTTTTTGACTTTTTTAATTGTTTATGAAGAGCTAATACCTTGATGAGGTGTACGGGATGACAATGTATGCCTGGCTTCAGGGTAAGATTAGTTTTGTTTTATTTTCACAGTATTAATTTATTTTTCTAATATCCAGGTTAGGCATGATAGAGAGTACGAGGGATGTTCACCACTGCAGTTGACATATTTTTCTTGCAACTGACACTGACTACTATCATGTCCAACAGATGCACGTTAAGCACAAATCAAATGTCCCTTACAAATAGTTTTTGCATGGACGAACCGCTGACATTTAAAGCAACGTAATGGATTTGGAATGTAGGGGTGAACGCTACAATTTAGGTAACCAGTTTTAATAGATTGAGGTAGTATAGGAGTAGCAAACATGAGTATAAGGTGCTTAGTTTTTATAATTTAGCCCTCTCTCCTGATTGTAATGCGCTGCACATATTGTATTTTTCGGTCAACGAGATTATCCAAAATTTCCTCCTCTGAAACATTAAATAGATCATCTGCTGAAGTTACTCCCCATGCAGAATTTAAATTACTATGAGGAGATACTATAACATCTATATTACCAAGGTATTTTAGTTTTAGGGTGGTTTTGGCCTGTTCGATTGATAAAACTTCAACTAAGAGATCACCAGATTTCATCTTGCGAGCATTTTTTACATTTCCAACTGTACCAATAAGACTCTTATTAATTAAGAAAGGGGAAACTTTATCAAAATTGCCCTCAGCTCTTTTAATAACGAAATATTTCTGATCCTGTATCATTTGTTGCTCCATAGGAAGTAAAGAATTGGAAGTACATTCCATAGAAATAGGTTAATTACTTTAAGGCCTGACTGCACCACCCACCACTGAGCCCAACAAGAAAATGCAGTATAACTGCATCAGTGCTAGCCAGACCTTATACGCTTTCAGTATAACTCTGACATGGCCTCCACCCTTATCGAGTCACACAGCAGATATATGATCGCTTGATCCATGGAAGACGATTGATGTGCTGAAGACCACAACACACCTCACGTTTACATGAAGCAGGGGCCAAAGTAATATGTTGGTCTCTGGGAGCCTCAATCACCAGAATCCTCCTTTCCAGGGACACGGGTATCCACGCACAGCAAACACGTGGATGATTTAGTCCCCAAGAGAAGCTAATAGCAACAGGAAGGCAATAGCTATTCATGGGGAGCCCTCAACCTCTTACAAGGCTAACCACAATCAGGAAGAAACAGAAGAAAAGCTGAGGAGGAGAGGAGAGAAAAGAAAGAAGAGGACAGTTCACTAGGGTACCTCGGGATTGTGACACTCGTGTTTACCTAAAGAAGGTAAAGTTCCAGAGGGGATAGATATATAAATAGATAGAACAGTAATATTCTAAAAGTCTTATAAATCACTTAATTTATTTAAGAAAATCATTTCTCCTTACCAAATATGAATAAAATTTTAACTTCTGTAAGATATAGTTTATACAGATTCTGTTTAAATATTCTGCAAATGGTTGTAATACAACGAAAGCAGTTTAAAAGAAGAAAACCTCTCAATCACTGGAAAAACAAGGATTTTCAAATATTCAAAACATTAGTCAAAGATTATCTAAAATTATCATTTCTCATTCTGAGAAAATCTTTTTAAAAAGTTAATTCGTAATAACGGAAGTAGAGACATTGTTTAATGTCTGCGTAATTTAGAGACACGGTGAAGTTAATGGAAAAAGCAACTTCAGGAGAACTTTTGCTAGTTATTTTTTAAAGTTAAATTCTAGAATTAATTTTTCATTTGAATCAAAAGTATTTAGGAATTTTCTCTTGTAAGAATAAAAAAAACTTTATTTATTTTTTACTTGAATTTCGAAAGTATACAATACTGCTTCATCATCGAATTTAGAACTTTTTATACTTTCACTGTATATATCATTTAAGAAAATACTTTGCTTATACCAAAGAGTTTATAGATTCATTTTGATGCATCTATAAGTTAAAAAATTATCTAAATATAACATTATTGAGTTCTTTAAATTAAAAACAAAACATTCAATTTAAAGTAAAACAATCAACGTAATGTAAAACATCAGAGTCATTAAGGCAGATGAAATTTTTAAGCTGTTTCACCGTCGAATTTTCTGTTTTGGGACCAACTAAGAAAGGTTGTAGGGAATGTAATGAAAAATATATCGGATTGATGATCTTTGACTAATTTAAGATAAGTAATAAATTTAATTTTAAAGTATTGAATATATCATTTGCCCTTAATTCTAACTCTGTAAAATTGCTTTTTCTTCGAGGTACAGGTTCCGGAACATACGCAATTTCAGAAATGGAGGTATGTAGTTTATTTTTAAATTTTCACGTGTATAACCCTCTGAACTAAAGAAAAATATATTCAGCATAAGATCCTTCTTTCTTTATTTTTTCTCATGAATATTTTTAAATATAATAAATATTTTCTCTTAATGCAGTGAACGTGCATTTGTATTTTTCATAACATTCTAAACTGAAAACCTATTGAATCGTGGATAATAGAAATACCAATTTCAATAATTATAATACTTCATAACTAAATGTTGTTTCCAAAATTTTTACACCTCATTCAATTTGTTTTCATATACGTTATATGACAGACTTTATTTTACTCTGCAAACTAACATTTTTAACAAAGATAATTGTCATTAAAAAGTATCAAGACAAATATCGTCGAAAAATAGATATCATACTTTTTGGTATAACAAATAAAAATTTTTCGTTTTTATCTTCGTTATTGTCATGAACATTCTCCTTCCTTTCAAAGCCTAATTCGGTATCTTAGTCCTATTTTCTAAAGCTTTCTAGGGAATCGCAAACAATTCCTTCAGCGTATTATTTGCATGCTGTATCATGAATATTTTGTCTGCGATATTCTTCAAACTTATTTTCTATCAGAAAACCTAATGTATCTCAAGAGTTTATGAAACAGGAGTCTTGCTAATTGCAATGATATAAAACATTTTAATGCCTGACTATTATAAGTTTTGAAATCAAATTTTTGATGAGCGACTTGAGAGTTATTTGATTTTTTAACATTCATATAAATTAAAGCTTGAATATTTGTCCCTATTGTGAAAATGATGCTCAACAAAAATTGCTTAATGTCGTTCTAATGTTCATCCAACTGCCTTTAACTTCAGCGTAATTGAATGATACTTATTTTCTACATATGCAGTCTTCTTATTTACACAATGGATTAAGTACCATTTGTTATCGTTTCCAAGTGGAGGCAGCATGGCAGCTATATCATCTTCACATCTATCGCTGTAAACTTCAGTTTTCGTTTAAAATTTTCTTATTGATACACTTTATAACTTATGTAATCGGCTATAATAAGGTCAATGAACTTTTTCAAAAATATCTATTCTAACTGCAGTTATCAGTCCCTTAAAAATTTATTTCATAAAAGTTATTCATGTAATTCCTAAATTTTTGTTATGCCTAAACATTTAGGTAAAATATTTCAGGTGTCAATTTATATCGCTTTTAGAAATTCTGTTTAAATTATTTACAGTCGTTTGTAGGTTTTTCTGTTTATTGGACAATTAATGGAGCCATTTCATAAGAATATAAGCTAAGCAGATGTTAAATCAGAAAGTTTCAGTTTCATATTATCGTTCAGCCAATAATTAAAACATTTAATATATACTAATATATCTTTTTCCTCAGAATTAAATTTTTGAATTAAATGATGAACATAAAATCTTGATTTTATTTGCGTACTTTAACCGTATAGTTGTGGTGTGTCTGATTTAGTTAAATTACTCTATAAACCAATAAAAATAAACTTTGTGCTTCAATGGGTAGATTTTATAATAAAAATTAATAATTTTTTTTACTTCTTGTACCCATTATCTTTAAATTCTTATTTATCTATTATTAATTTCTATGTTCTTTAATTTCTTTTTTATGCCTACTTTAGCGTTCTTTAATTTCTTCTTCATTTTACCTCTCAATTTCTTCTATGTGTGTGTCTGCGCTTAGTAATTTATTTTTCTTCATTTTCTTTAAATTTTCAAGCATTCTCAAGCACAGCAGTCAGAATTCTCTTTTCTTATCGAAATTATCTCCTGTAAATTGCTTATTCATGTCTAGCATTAGCACATTCAACTACTTCTTCCACCCAATAATTTAAAAATTGTCAAAGCTAAGCAGTAGTTAAAATTTATCAAATCTAAACAGTAGTTAAAAAATGTCAAAGCTAAACAGTAGTTAAAATTTATAAAAGCTAAACAGTAGTTAAACAGAGCTAAACAGTAGTTTAAATTTATCAAAGCTAAACAGTAGTTAAAAACTGTCAAAGTTACAGTAGTGAAAAATTGACAAAGCTAAGCAGGATAGTAAAAATTTATTTTCTCATATTACATTAAATAAATATATTTATTTTCTGTTACAATTTATCTAAAAAATATACTCCTAAAACGACTTTATTTTTGAAAGACAATTTTTTGTAGAATTCAAGGAATAGCCATTAGATTTTTCTTAATATTTTTCTGATACTGCTCTTAAAATGCTAGTCTAAGAGGAAGTAAATGATCTTACTTCATTAAAGATTTAAGATCTTGTGCATAAAACAATACATTTTCGTTCTGAGTAACATCACAAAAATTTATTTTTATTCTAGATCATCAATGTTCCTTAGTCTTAATCTAACTTAAAAATTATACCTTTTTACTTTTAAAAGAAATGTTTGTATAGTTAAAGTGATGCATACTTGATGAACTAAAAGCAAAATTCTTACGAGTTTACGTCAAATTACCAGGGTACTTTTCAAACATTTTTTGAAGGTTTGTATTCAAAGTTAACTTTTGTTGATATTTTAAAGTCATTGTATTTCAATGTTGAAATAATTAATATAATGTAATGTTATGATAATTGATTTCAAACTTTTGCGTTTTTTATTTCATTATCTCAGAATCAATTTTTTGCTGGAACTCAGTTCTCATAAATGACCAAAAATATTTATTTCTCTCATATATATCACAAAACAAAATATAAAGCAAAATATGATACAAAACATATTGCTATTTAGTTAATTTTATTAAATGTTATTAACTTCACCAATTTTAAAACTGATATGCCATCATAGTTTATAAATCTGAATAATTCAGTTATTAATTTAAATTGATTCTGGTCAAATTTTAGTTTTTATAAATAAGGATTCATATACAAAGATTTTTATTTTACAGTTTAATTAATATAGGAATGAATTCTGTGAAAATTTTGTATAATTCTAATCATTAGTCATAAGCATTTCTTGCAAAATTATTCAAAATTGTGAATTTACGCTGGAATTCAGATTAATCCATTTACAGTTCAATTTAAATTCTAATTTAATATTATGCAGAATCATTATAAATTGGTTACATATGTGCTATTTGTTATTGTTGTTGCATGCCCCCGAGGTCAGCAGTGCTAGACCAGGTTCATGAGCGCGTATACCTTTAAAAAGTCCAGTACCATAAGTGGATTCTTATTCAGATCTCTCCCGGAGAGACCAAAGCATTGAAGAATATGTTCAGGAGAGGCCAGTTCATTTAAGCACTTGGACCAAATTTCGAATTTCTTCGTACCCTTGACGAATTTCAAGTTACTAAGATGGCCACTTCTGAAACGGGCAATAGCCGTTTGTCCTTGTCTATTAAGACTAGTAGCCAAGGAAGCACCTGAACACGCGCATTGGTACCAATGATGCTCAGGAGAGACAGTCCAAGTTGTTTTATTCTCGTATTTAATCTTTGAAGGAATCTCCTGAAATTTAAAGGGTACCGACAGCACACCGTCCTCAGCCACACCAGCTTTGGCCAAAGTGTCCGCAATTTCATTCCCCTCTAGATCTACGTGGGAAGGAAACCACTGTAGGTGAATATGATGCGATACGGACATCTGTATTAACATTTGAAGTATTGAAATCCCAGTCCTGTCTCTCACTTGTTGCCATCTGGCCAAATGCTGTATTGCACTTTTTCTATCAGACAAAACCCAAACCTCAGCACCATGTGGAAGTGTATTCAGAGAGTCAAGGGCTTCCTCTATGGCAATAACCTCACTACGGAACTCCGAGCAATAATCAGGATCTCTCTTTTTCAGCCTTAAGACTCTATACTGCTGTTTGATGTAAATTCCGCTGCCAGTACGATTGAATTCATCTTTACTACCATCCGTATAAGCTTGTATGGCATCACTCAATATTTCTCCAATTCTCTCAAGG